>JAJNLL010000089.1:0-130754 GCA_023089105.1 Lasiodiplodia citricola | reverse complement strand
GACGAGAATGTCGAATTTTTAATTCTACATACACGTCCGGACGATAGCTTCAGCTACCCATGACATGAGCAAAAAAAAAAAAAACAAATCTACGCTCGCCATCGGCTGCGAGAGGGGACTGTACTCGCTGTGGTGGTATCTGTTCTCCTGTTTTCCTTCTCCTCTTTTCGGGAAGACTTTCCAAAAGTAGTACACGGGTGGTGGTTCGTGAATCAGAGAACGCAAGCTGGGTTTTTCTTTTCGCAGCCAGCGTGCTGCAGTCAAAAGTCAAAGCTCATGCAGCAGTCTGGCGAAGTCCGTAAATGATGTTATTTTTGTCCCACCTACTCGTACTGCTGTTGTGGTTCGAGGTTCGAGACCCTCACACCATGGTCCACCAGGATGCTCCCCCGGACGTGCACCCGGATTCAGGGCGGTGTAAATGAATGCGGGGCGAACTCGTGCATAAGAATAGCATTGTGGCTTTATGTAGGCCGGGTTGTTATCAGTGGAGATACGTCGCGTCCAGTAGAAAGCTGTGTCTTGTGGTGTTGTGGATTGTTTTCATGCTTAATGCACTGCGCTACCATGCGCGCATGCAAAAGAAATGCTTTCAGCACTACATGATTTGGCGATGCGCTCCCTTAAAGATGTAGTGGCATGGGTACAAAATTGAAGGAGTGGCAGATCCCGTTCTCGTATCCCGAGACCCACCATAAGGCTGGCGTCTGATGAACACGGGCTCGGTTGAAAGGGCCAAAAATAACGCCGACTGGTCTCTTTACGGAAGGTTCTAACCTTACCAAGCCAAGGTTTCAATGATAACATTCCCAACTCAAGTAACCGTTCGTGCAGATCGCACCCATCTTCATTATCCCCAAACTCATGGCGCTTCGGAGCACTTGCCGAACATTTACAGGCCAATTAATTAAGAGCCTGCATTCATATCGGCATCGCACGCCCCTATACGCGATGCGATCGTTTCACGAGCTAAATCTCGAGCCGAACATGTGGCGCGATTGAAGCTTCAGGGTAGAGAGTCAAGCATTATAAGGCGTGTTTCTGCCCCCCGCAGTCCTTTGCCAGCTGCAAAGTTCTCCCAACAGTCACTCGTTATTGCTGTTTTTTGTCACTCACTTGATCAACTCATTCTTTTCAAACCCCCACACTCGTTTCCTACTCACTACGTCATTGCCTGCTAAAATGAAGTTCGCTGCAACTGTTATCCCTGCGATCGGCCTGATCGGCAGTGCCGTGTTGGCTACGATGAGCCCTGCAAATCTGCAAGACACGGGCAATTCGCTGGCCCGTCAAGCTTTCGACATCAAGGATCTTGTTTTGGCGATCAACTCGACCATGAACTCTGGTCCGATGCAGGTATGGATATGCATTGACTCTGCTGCATCCGTTTCGGGCTGTCTAACGCTCTCGACAGGATGTTTTCGAAGAGATAGATGATATGTATGAGGCCGTTCTGGCCAACATTCAATTGATTATCGGCACCAAGACCCTCACCCAAGAGAGCCAAGATGTGCAGTTGGTCTACGAGGCCTACTCTTACGTATGTCTTCCTATATTCCACCTCCAAGCTTTTTCCTCATGGTGATGCGAGCATGAGCTGACTCACATACGAAACCAAACAGCTCGCTCAGGGCATGTTCGAGCTTATGGACGCGCTCGGTAGCTCCGCTACCAACTTCATCGCCATGGACGACCAAAACGAGTTCCGCGTTCCCGCTTCCATCCGCGAGGTCGGCGGTGTCGTCGATGCCTGGATGTTTAACATGATCGGCCTCTTCCCGGCCAACAGCTCGTACTCCGATGAAGCTGCCAACCAGAAGAACCAGGTCGACTCGCACTTCCGTCGCGCCATTGCCTCGTATCACCTCGCTACGGCCAAGACCGACTCGCCTTACGGCAACATTACGAACATCGTTTCCACTGATGCTTTGACGATGGACAACTCGACTGACTCTGGTGACGTTACGAGTGACGCGTCTAAGAATGATGCTAGCAGCTCCGGCAATGCCGGCACCTCTGACAACGCTGGCACCTCGAACACTGTGGATGCTTCCAGCACCACCGGTACATCTGATGCTACGAGCTCTACGGACTCTACGGACTCCAAGAACAATGTCGGCGCCGCCTCGAATGACGTTCGCACCACCAGTGCTTCCAGCGACGAGACCTCCAGCACCACTGGAGCATCCAACAACGGCGCTGCATCGAACAACGGCGACGCTTCCATTGACGGAACCTCCTCCACCGATGCTTCTACCAGCAGCATTTCTACCGATGGCGCTTCTTCCAACGATGCTTCCAGCAACAACACTTCTACTAGCGGTGCTTCCAATGTCAGTGGAAGCTCCAACACCGATGTTAATGGGAACCCTACCGACACCCCCTGCGCCGAAGAAGGACCTGCTGCACCCGCTAGCAACTAATTACTAAGCAGCCAAAACAATGAGCATTGTTTAGCATTGTCTCGGAAGTAGTTACCACTTTTACATAGAAACGGAAAATCACTTGGATTCTTTCTTTGACCTGTTTACGTTCGTGAGCGGGTTGCCAAGGCCTTATCAGAGCTTTGTATACCAGCAACAATTTTCATAAACATATTTCCATTATTCTCGATCATATTGTGAAACATCAGCAATGCGTAGATTGCATTCACTTGGTATTCCAAGGCTTGGTATATATCATTTCCCAGTTTCCGTGTATCCGGCGGTCCAACAAACAGCTTCTGTCGATCGTGTAACACGTCAGAGGCGTTTTGGGGGCCAGGTCCAATACGACGTCACATCACCCTCGGTTAGGAACCAATCACGACACCAGCAAGAGCTCCACACCACCTAATTATAGGCAAATCACAACGCAGGGTCTGCCGCTTTACCGCGCACGGAATGGCGTGTGGATGATAAGACACAAAAGGGGGTTGTGCCCGAACGCCACCTGGGATGCCGTGTTGGATGTGCCTTCTAGAACTGGGAGTGGATTTTTACGAGAAGTGGCTCCGGCGAATCCTGCAGGATCCACCACGGTTCCCAGGAGCGGTGTCTATGGCCGTCCATTCTTGATAAAAACGGGGGCCGGCGCCGCTGTGGCGGGCGGATGCAAAAACGGCGTTCCCACTGTCCTTCTCTTTTCTGCTTGGTTCCTGTACTCTAAATTCCCGATTATTTGGACCACACATCATGCGGTCGTTACTGCGGTGCCTGCCCGCCGCTATAGGCGGCCTTCTTTATGCCCGCACAGCGGTCGCGGATGGCCCTAAAGGCGTATTCGCCCATTACATGGTTCGTCCATCTCTGAACCATCGCTCATAACAAAAACTCATCGAGAACAAGGCCGGGACGATATTCGAGAACCACATAAAGCAGGATGTACACGACGCGGCAAAAATGGGGCTTGACGGCTTCGCGGTCAACATCGGCGATCCGTTGAGCGAGGAGACGCGGATAATGCTCAACACCATGTTCGACTACGCGGCGTCCAACCACCCAGAATTCAAGATGTTCATTAGTATGGATCTATGGGCGCCGAAGAACCTGTCAGACTTCGACTCGATCCTGACCGATTTCCTCGGCCACGCCGCATACTACCGCGGCTCCGATGGCTACCCGTTCGTCAGCACATACGGTGGAGGCAACTTCGCCCAGAACGACTGGAGCGCCTGGCGCGACAGGTGGGCACGGAATATCTACTTCGTGCCCGATTTTGCAGACTTGATGGCGCTGCAGGGGTCGCAGGGCTGGTGGGATGAGTGGGGTTTCATGATTGCAGGCTTGTTCAGTTGGGAGTCGACGTGGCCAATTAGGGGACAGGCGAGCACGCTTGAGGTGGCCTCGGTTGATGCGAAGCCCGAGTGGACGGAGGAGAAGGACAAGGCGTACATGATCGGTAAGGCTCGCCAAGCAGCTGAAGCTCTATACTTTCAACATCCCGCTGACAACCCCAGGCCTGAGCATGCTCCAATACAAAAACTCCTACGGCGCAAACATCTACCGCGCCGGCGAAGAGAACCTCCCCCTCCGCATCCAAAACATCCTCAACATGCCCGACCAACCCGAATTCACCCAAATCCTCACCTGGGTAAGCCTCTTCCTCCCTCTCCTCCCCCACACAACCCCACTAACCTCACCCCCACAGAACGACGGCCCCGAAAGCCACTACATGGGCAACATCTGGCCAGAGCAAGACAACACCACCCAAATGCGCGTCTACGCCAACGACGCCTCCTCCCACACCGGCATCCAACCCCTCCTCGCCTCCTTCACAGCCGCCTTCAAATCCAGCCTAACCGCCGACAAGATGGCGCCGTTCGGCACCAACGCCAACGCCACGGGCGCCCTGTGGTTCAAGCCGATCCTGGCCGACACGTCGTGCCCGGACGAGGACGACGGCGACCTGCACAACGAGAAGCCGTCGGGCTACGAGGTCGCGGTCGACGTCTCGACGTGGGCGGTCGTCGTGGGCGAGGGGAGCGACGGGTGGACGGTGCAGGGGTATAGTGGGGGCGAGACGTTGGGGGATAAGGTGGAGCTGGTGCAGGGGTTGAATTATGGCAATTTTTCGGGGATGAGGGAGGGGAAGCAGTGTGTTGAGGTGAGGGATAAGGAGGGGACGTTGGTCGCGGTCGCGAAGGGCGGGAGGGAGGTGTCGAAGGACTGCCCTGATGGGATTTACAATCTTAATCCGCAGGTGCTGGAGTTGTCGGAGAATGTGGGGGATGGCGGGTGTGTGGATGAGGAGGATGATGGGGATGATGATGACGATGGGAAGGACGATGATGATTCGTGGGGTGTGAGGGCGGTGGAGGTTAATGGCGCAGTCATGCTGGCTGCGCTGTTGGCATCGGTGGTGGGGGCGTCGGTTCTCTGCTGAGATGATTTATGAGATATGAAAATAGACTGGGATAGAGAGTGTACGCATTATTTGTATAACCCAACTGAAACTGTAATCTTTCTCAATAAAACAACATGAAGCACAGATTCCTCGCCATTATCTATCTATTCAAGCATCCTGCATAGATCTTTTCAGCAATAGATATCGCCTCAGTACAAAAGCGGAGAAATATCCACTACAAAAATAGTGAACAAAGCCACCCAGAAGTGACAACGGACGAAAAGTACGGTAGACTTCTAGGTAGGGATGGCATAAAATTCTGTAGAGGAAAATGCACGTCGTACGTTTAAAAAAAACAAAGGTACATAATAAAAATGGTATCGATTGGTGTTGCTGTATGTGGGTTATTCCACATTCTCGTCCTGACGATAGCTGCAACTACCCATGACATGAGCCATTCGACGCGAGCTGCTCATATGTGTCCGAACTCCGTCCCCTTCTTAATATCTTAACATTTACCATGGCTTCCGCGGCTGAAAAGCATGTTATATTGATCCTCCGTCTTCTAGCTGAGAAAGCTGAAGATATCGAGGCTTTGCGGAGGATATTAGGGAAGAAGAGAGAAGTTTGTGTGGGCGGGGAACACCTACATCTCCCAGCAAGCTCCACCGCGCACGCTCCGGCCTTGCCCCACCAGCCACCTCCGCCCCGCTTTAAAGTAGGATCCACCCTTTCAGCCCCCAAAATGAAGCAACGAATGGCAACCAGTCGCTTGACAAACTCGAGTCTGACAACATGGCACTAAGCCTGCTCTGCAGCTGACGCATTGGCTGCGCCGGAACAAGTCCCGGAATGAGGGCAACTTGCGGCTGAAAAGTAGTTCTTAAATCGATCTAACGCCTGATAAACACAGAACGAATCTACTTTCGCACACACCGCGACCTTAGCAATGGCATACACGAACCCCAGCGACCACATAAAAGCTATTGCGACAAGAGACGATCATGAGGGAATGCTTATGAGGGCTTTACATGTGTGAGTAGTTTTTACAAGCTTTGACTCTGTGATGTCGAAGCAGCCGACTAACACGTGCTCTCCGATTCTCTTAGTCTCACTCATGATCTGTACCCATCTCCGCACCACTGTCTTCTCGAACTTCTACAGAATGCCGATGACAACAGTTACGATGACCCTCACCCTACGTTTTCCCTAGTGTATACGACGAACAAACACCTCCGAGTCCACTGCAATGAAAGAGGCTTCTCGCCCGAGGATGTTGACGCTATCTGCGACATCAGCAAGAGTACGAAGCAAGCATCATCCACGACGACCGGTGAGAAGGGCATTGGTTTCAAGTCGGTCTTTCGCATTGCCAAAACAGTGTGGATTGCGTCAGGCAATTATCGGTTCAAGTTGCACAGCGATAACTCGTTGAAGCCAGAGGAATTTCAGTGTCAAACCCCGTTTCCGGATATGACTAAAGCTGATGACAGAGGTACATACATGTACCTCGAAATTGAAGAAGAAAGCTCGTCGGAAGTGCGCGAGACCATTAAGTTGTTCGACCCAACGGACATGTTGTTTCTCAAAACGCTTGAAAGAATTGAGACGGGAACGGATGGCATACCCACAAGGCAGTTCCTCCGGATTAAAGAAGCTACAAGCGATGGTATTCATCACACCAGAATCACCGAGAATGCGAAGCCCTTGCGCTGCTACACAGAATTCAAATTTCTCGTCAAGCCCACAGTGATGAGGTCTCGTCGCCGAGACGCGGAAGATTCTCATATCAAACTGGCATTTCCTGTCAGTGAGGATTTCCAGCGGGTGATACAGCGGGACGAGAAGGTCTACGCATGCTTGCCTATCGCGGATTTTGGGTTCAAGGTATGCCATCATATCTCATATTTCATCCATGTAACCATCTTATATAATCAAGGGAGGTCTCATTCTGAGTTTCGTCGCTAATACGAGAATATCGCACATATAGTTCGCAATTCATGGCGACTTTGTCACGACGGCCAACAGAAAAGGTGTTCATGGCGACTTGGAGTGGAACCAGCAACTTCGTGACGCGATACCCGAGAAATTTGCTGATGCTATTGAGTTGATCAACGAATTCGACAACAACCTTCGTTACTCTTGGCCGTTGCTACTTGTACCTCCACCAAAATCTGGGGAATTCTTCCGCACTACAGGAAACGATATTGCAGAAGAAATCAAGAAGCGTCACATTCTAATGACGGAGGAGGGCTATCTTGTCACTCCAACAGACCGGAAACTCCTCAGGTTCCCCGCTAAGTGGCGGTTCGGTCCAGACAAAGAGTTACCCATCCCAAGCTCAGGCGTGCGATACGCATTCCTGTCACACAAATACGACGTTGACTGCACCACGCTCATTGGACATCTTGGCGTCGAAGAGATTGACATATATCGGTTTCGGTTGGAGTTCGAGAGATTTACCCGCGACGAAGAAAATTTGGGAGGCAAGAGCGAAGCATGGCACATCATGCTTGCGCAAATGCTCAACAATGATCATTATCTTCGGCAATATTTCTCCAGCCTCAAAATCATCCCTGTCGAAGGAGGCAATGCTTCATGGACTTCTTCGGACAAAGACAGGGAAAACCTTGTCATCACCAGTGACCTCGAAGAGATCAGGTCACTGCCACAAAGGATCGGAGTGCTGTACATTCCTCAGGTTGCTTCGCGAAATAAGGA
The DNA here is from genome assembly GCA_023089105.1 of Lasiodiplodia citricola. Classification (NCBI taxonomy): domain Eukaryota; kingdom Fungi; phylum Ascomycota; class Dothideomycetes; order Botryosphaeriales; family Botryosphaeriaceae; genus Lasiodiplodia; species Lasiodiplodia citricola. The sequence continues at coordinate 123,209 of JAJNLL010000089.1, read as the reverse complement.
CAGGCGTGCGCTCTTTGAGGCATACGGCGCAAAAGGCATACATCAGCTCGCTGGCACCATTGCGACAAAAATTAGAGAAGCGCACTCTCAGTTCGACCCAACTTCACCAAATCGCTACGACTGGACAACAGAAGATTTGATATCTCATGCATTGTTTCTATTCAAAATGAGGATGACAATTAGGGCGCCTGACGATTTGTGGGTCGCTACTACCTCGAACGAACCCCAACTTGCATCTGCGACATTTGTCAAGCCTCTCGGGTTCGGAAATGCACCAGTACTTCACCAGGGATACCTTACAGGGCTCCCTGAGAAGGAGAGTGGGGACTTGTTGACCTGGATGATCAAGTCCTTCAAGATGCCTGAATCAGCACGACTTGTGGTACCTGATGGAGCTGATTTCATCCTTGCCCCAGAGATGAAATTAATCGCACAGAACGGTGATTCCATTGAGTTTCTGGAACTGTTACGGCATCACTGGGCACGCCACTCTCATCTTTTGACAAAAGAAAACGAGAAATTCCAGGAGAAACTGTGGAATCAGATTGTCTCAACCAAAATTCGCTGCATGGATTCAAAAGATCACCCGCTTGGGGAGACCCTTTTACCATCAAACGCATTCGACATACCTAAGCGAATGGCACCGCTTCCCCTGCTACCGATAGCCCAGGTCGAAGATAACGATTGGCAGTTCGTTGCCAAATTGGGTGTTCAAGTCCAGCCCAATGTCGAGGACTGGCTTAGATGTCTGACAGGCATGAAAACTTCAAACGAAGTCATGAAAGAAGAACCCGACAGACTGCTCGAATTGGCCTCCTTCATATACTCCAAGATTGGGAGTTATTGTTATGATTCTCGTGATGATTACAGAATCAAACGTATGGTCAGGTATGGACTCGCGAGATTCACCCCAGGATGGATTCGATATCTCGTATTATAGGCTAAATCTTTCAGTAGATCACGCTTCCAGAGGGAGAATCTGATACTGGTTCATTCTGACTCGTTATCAGGCCCGCTTCAAAAACTCACATGGGCTTGTGCTAGCCAGTGTGTTTGGTGGGATATCGAACATCTGACTTTACGACACTCGTTCTGTCTCTGCAAGCTTCCACAATATGACCCGAATTCCTACTTCTTCCAAAATGTTGTAAAGGTTGAAGGCAAATGCAGCCTAGCACGATTACGGCAAGAGGCAAGCCAGTTGGCGGATTTGGACATGAATACCAGCAGAAATGGACAGACGTGGAGATATATAATCCAGCTTCTTCGGCAGATGAGTCAAGAGGTACAAAGCCATCATATGTGGCAACGTCTTGATCATGAAGAACGCGACGGACTGAAAAAATGCGTTATGCTGCCAATTCGCTCTCCGCAGTCAAACCGAGATTTTGACAGGTTGGTCGCTGCCACAGATAGCGGAGAATGGTTCATTGCCGATCGCAAAATTCTGCACACAGGTCTGGAAGAGAAGGTTCCCCTACTTGCCTTGCCCATCGAAGATACAAAGCAATGTGGTCAGTTTCTGGCGCTTCTTGGACTAGGAAATCGATGGCTTTCCGGCATTTCCGCGGCGCGCCCCAGGAACAAAGTAGTTGAAAATGGCGCGAACGCTACAAGGCTGATGGAAAGGGCACACTTTATCGACCGGTAAGTCACCGTTCGTCATTGAAATCCGTTTGGGACCGATATTAGTACATCTTTTCTGCATTCTCTATTCTCTGCCGATCACCAAAGAGCTCTTGAATAGTTGCTGATCAGGATCGTGTTCCATCTTTCAGCCTAGTACCGGCATCAATACGGGAAGCAGATACAGGCTATGTTCCTTTGAGAGAAATGAAAATCAAGGTCTTTTGCTCAGAAAGCCTTGAAGTGGAATGGTCTGTTCAGGGTCGCCATCGCAGTTATTCCGGTACGATGACAAACAGGGAAGCAGTCGCCTCCATTCAGAATAAGTCCCTGAATATCTATATGAAAGGGCACAGCCTTTGGTCTCCTGGTACTCTCTTGGAATTATCTGGTGACATCTGCGACATATTCCTCATTCCTGATGGAAACCAGCTTCTAATGGCATTTATAATATCCGAGAACGACATGCAAAAGATCGAGGAAAAGCTTAGAGCTGAGCGGATACCAGAGCTCTCGAGCAAAGAGCTCAGCTCCAACCCTGGTGAGTTAATGACGGATCCCCTCTCTCTGGTCAGTGTATTGTGCATATTTTAATACTAAATGCCATGGCAACCATATTTACAGAGCTTGAGCGGCTCAAGGATGCGCACGAGCAACCAAAAGCAGCCGGATCCGTGATTGTCGACGAATCATCTACTGGAAAGTCAGCTACAGACACAACCTCACCAGACAAATTTGGCAAGAATAAAACTGCTGCCACAGGACCAGACGTGCAGGCAACACCTCCGAAGACGCAAGCGAAAGACGTTGAATTGGGGCAAACTGGACCTTCCGGAAACAGGAGCAGCCAAATTACTCCAATTCAAGGCTCAGATCGAGTGGAAGGACAAACCTCAGATGAACTCAGTATTCCAGCAGAGAAAGGCTCTCTCGAGCCACCTTCAACACCTGCTAGCAACAATAAGGGGGCATCGGGACACTCAGGCGAGCCAAATTCGAAGAAGGAAACGGAGACAGATGTCGATACGAAGAAAGAGAAAGACAGAGCCGAGAAGCAAGAGTCTTGTAGTGACTTGGAGCATCAGAGTGCTCCTTCAGCCGCTGAGTCGGTTCAAACACTGCGAGAAGAAGAACCTCCAGAGCTTGAGACAAAACTGGATATCGCAACCGAACGAGATCCGGAGGCTCTGGAACATACAATTATAAACAAAGCATTGCGCCAACAGTCCTGGGAGCAGCCTGAAAGACTTGGTGTCAGTCGTCGTCTTCAGGTCAGCACGATCGAGGAGCTTCTCTTGCAGGCTCCCCTGCCTGCAACGGCGAATGCTCATGAAGTTCCAGAAGCAAACGCGCTGTTTACTGCGCTGCAAGAAGTGAAGAGTACTCATCAAGAGAGCTCTGACACCGAAGAAAAACGGCTATCCGCGACAATAGATCATTCGGAACAGGCTACTTCCGTCTGGGATTCTGCCCGCGCATCCATGACGCTGGACTCTGAATGGATCAGCTCACTACACACGGGCAATTTGCTTATCAGAGAGGGCCAAGATCTTCTACACACGATGGAAGAAGAAAGGCCTGTACTTCGGAAACGCCGACTCATCCAGCAATTTTCAGGAACTCTTGAGGCGTCGATGCTATTCCGACAAAGTGCACAGACAAACACATTCTATGTAACCCGTCGGGATGAACTGCCCGCTGTGGATTCAGGGGACGGAGTGAACTCAAAGGCGAGAGTACTCGAGTCGCGGCTCCGCATTCCGAAGGATCAGAGTGTCGAGAGAGCACTGTATGCTCTCCTGCCAACACCGTTAGGATCGAACGACAAGGAAGCTGAGTTTCTTGGGCAAGTCTGGGTAAGGATGGAACTCGTGTTCTTTTACCAACTTTATTACTGCTTGATACCAGGCTACGATCATGATCACGGAGACTAATATGTTATTATAACTGCAGGTATCTCAATTGTTTTCCAATCACTTAGGCCATGCATACCATCACGGAAGTCACTGGAGAAGTCCATTGCGCGCCAAGTTGCATCGGAACATCCAACCAGCCCCGGAGAATAATTTAGACCACCAGGTGCCTTTCCAGATCCACGACGAGATTGGCTGCAGGGCCATGACAGAATTTCTTATTGAAAACTCATTCACGACTGCAGAGGCTTGGCTGCAGCAGCCTCCTGCTTACTACATTGACGTTGCCACAACCTCTGAGGCTTGTGAGTCTGCTGTTGAAATGGCAACGTCCCGATTTGCCCAGGTGAGACCGTGGACCTGTCCCTTATTTCTACAGATGAGGAACCATCCAATAAAACAGGAGTTCACTGCTTACATTCATGAAACATAGGCACGGAAGTACCACATTCGGTATGGAGACAGGCACCCAAAGCATGTCTTCATTTTTGTTCGCATATTCCATGTGAATGCAACAGACAGCTCTTTGCTCCCTAAAGCGGCCTTTTACGTCAATCCATGGCAAATGTACACGGATGGGTGCATAGACGTTTTTCCCGGGAAGGGAAGTTACTCAGTCAGCTTCAAGAGCAATCCGACTTTCTTCGTCGACCACGTCGAACGTCACACTTACACGTGGAGAAAATTGCAAAGCCACCACACCATAAGGCTACTGAGACTCGAGAAGGGGTCATGGGCACACGAGCTCGAAGGCAGCTTCCAACTCTTGGATCTGGATAGCCGAGACTCCAAAGATATTGAGTACACAGCCATTTCTTATGCCTGGGGAAGTTCCTTGAAGCAGTTTTCCCTCCATATGGCCGACTCCGACTCCGGAAGCCCCATCCTCCTTCAGACGTCCCTATACCTAGCTCTCCGACGTCTCCGCCGGGAAGACAGGGCAGTTCTGGTTTGGGCTGATGCGGTTTGCATCGACCAAAGCGACGATTCTGAGAAAGCGAGGCAAATCCACTTACTACCCCAAATTTTTCAGTCAGCGCAGGAAGTTTTTGCCTGGCTCGGTGAGGAGGAGGACGACTCCTCCGAGGCAATGCGGTTTTTGAACAAACTCGGTCACTGGGTCTTGGAATTCAGTGGCAGAACCCGGGGCTTAGATGACTCTGAGACTTCCCAGTGCAACAGACCCGAATTGCCTCAGGTTGGAGACGCTATGTGGGTTGCTGTTGGACATCTGCTCAAGAGATCTTGGTTCTCGCGCATCTGGATCGTCCAAGAGGCAGTGCTTGCAGCCAAGCTTGTCATGGAATGCGGTCCGATGACAATTCCGTGGGAGGTGTTGCATGCAGCCGCAGCTTTATGCTTCATGAATGGTCTGTGGGATCCAAGGATTGAATGTCCAATTGCGGACCAAAAGACGCAGAAGAACATCCTCCAACTAGGCGACCTGCGAGCTAAATCTTGGAAGGACGGCCGATTTAGTGCCTGTGACTGCATGTTCAACCTTCTCCAGCTTTTTCACCAAAAGGATGTCACCAAACCTCGCGATCGACTATTTGCGCTTCTCGGCATGGCCCAAGATGAGTGCGAGGAGGGACTGCAACCCACATACGAGGGCAGCGATGAAGATATCATCATCAACTACGGGTCTGTCTTTGTGAAACAGGGGTACGGGCTGAACCTCTTGTGCCAAGCTAGAATGGCGGGGAGGAGAAAAGGGCTTCCATCGTGGATGCCAGACCTCACAGCAGCGATATATCCGAAAACTATTACTGCGTGGGGTGGAAGGCCTGGGGAGGTGCGACCTGGCATCGCCAGCGATGGATTCAAAGCATCCGGCAATGTTTCTGATCTCAGGGATGTTAAAGTGGATGGCAAGGTCTTGCCTCTCCAAGGCTGGGTGGTCGACGAGATTTCCGGCATGGGCGAGTATACGTCCAGCACTGACGACGTGATCCTCTTCATCGAAGAGATCTTCAACTATGTCAGTCGCGTGTATCGCTTAAAGTCGCATCGTGAGCGCGAAGAGGTTCGGTGTCGACTACCCATTGGCGACACGTACAAATCGGCGACTGCATCTTGGGACCCTGAAGAGCAAGTTGATGGACCTGAGCATAAAGTAGGTACCAGAAGGGATGCATACCGCAGAATGCTTCAGTACCTCGACTACCGCCGCAACAGATCTTTGGAAGACGAGGGAACGGACATTCAAGAGGCAGGCCAAGCCGACTACACGGTGAGTTACGCTGGACTCATCCGTCGCCAAATGTGGCCGTATTATCAAACCGTACTCGAGTTCGTGGAGAGCTTTCAACCTGCCAGCGCTGTGGTGTGTGAGACTAAGGCGGGAAGAGTTGGAATCGTGCCTCAGACGGCTCGTGCAGCAACTGAGAAAGAGCCAGGGGACAAGATTGTCGTTTTCCAGGGGGCCAACGTACCATACATCATTCGCGAGTCGGGAAGCAGACCTGAAACCTATCAGGCGGTTGGGGAAGGCTATATCGACGGAATCATGCACGGAGAGTTGTTCAGTGACGGTAAGCAGCGGTCAGATCTTCAGCTGCAGGAGTTTCGACTTGAGTAAGACCTTGAAATGAAGGGTGCAGCGCAATCACGGTCATGATGTGTCATATCTGACTTGGTTGGTCTTTGCGTCTGAATGGTTCTTATTTGCAGAGCATAATCTAGCGCAGAAGCTGCAAAATAGACCAAATTATATGTTCTGACAATTTTCAGGGTGACAGTAAAATTATGAGAGCCTACAACCGTCTTCTTACTTCACTATCCAACAGCTCTTTCGCAAGTTTGCCTGTCTGCGTAGATATCTATCTTCAGGCATTTGGAAGGCTCTGTGCACCAGTGTGTCGACTGGCACAAGAAATGTGATCTGTCTCGATATTTGCAATACATGCATCGACCTTGGGGCGAAGTGCATGGAATAAGAGGCGAGGTGTATGGATGAAGGTAGTCTTATTGGCTGAAAAATAGCTAGTCAGCCTTAGTCATTTCATTGGCGCGTTGTCACCCACGCCGCCTCGTCTTATTCGTTTTAAGCACGAACCTGGCTACATAATATATGCACCACGCCTCAGACGATAACTCATAGTCCGCTCAGGGCACAAAGGTGCTAAGCGATGAGGTGGCAGTGCACACTTGCGGCAGCTGCAAGGCTCATTAATGCCCGCCCATCCCCAACATAGTACTTCGACAACGCGACCATTTTTCATCCATCTGTTCTTTGGACGTACCATATGCAGCTCCGTCTCGGAGCTGATGTAGGGACTCGTGCGAGGCAATGGCCCCTCTGGGGGTAGGAGATTGCATCGCTATTACCGATCTACTCATCAAGACCGTAAAAGTTCTCAAGGAATCCGGTGGTGCAGCAGAAGAATACCAAGACGTAGAGGAGCATGCTATCGCACTCAACGATGGACTCGGATATCTACGCACGCTAGAGCAAGATCCCGCCCACCAGACACCGGCCGCGCTAGGCCAGGCTTTAAGTTTATGCGAGAAAAGCTTACAGCAGCTCTGCGAGAAAAAATCAAAATATGAGCCGTCCTTGGGCAAACATGCGAAGATTGATAAGCTTTCTGGAAGCTTTCGGAAGATGCAGTGGGCCTTATTGAACTCCAAGGACACGAAGGATCTCCGGGCGGCCCTCTCATCGGAGATGACCAACGCTGTTTTGGTGCTTCAAGCCCACCTGATGTAAGAGTTCTCTGAAACGTTGTATGGGTATCAACGGATGTTGACCTCGATAGGGAAGGTGCTACAAAACTGACACATGAAAGTGTTGGGATGCGCACCTTGATTGAAAATCTCGGCGTCAAGCAAGAAGCTGGTTTCGACAACCTGGCAGCCAAAATCGAGCGACTGGGAGTTGACAACGAGAGTAGGATTACGGATGCAACAAATGCTCTCACCCAGAAAATCACGTACGCTACTTGTGTTATGTTTGAACTTCCTTCAATTTGCGCTGACGTCGTAAAGCTCTACTGAATCCTCCATAATTGGTTGCTGCCAGCCCGTCTCGCGATCATGCCTTGGGGTTCCATCCAACGCTTCACGCAACGCTGATGAACTTCTTAAAGGCGCTCTTGCTAGCTTCGAATCATCTATGGAAAACCAAATGCAGCGATTAATGAGGTCTATACACGTTGGACTGGCACAGAGCAAAAACACAGAGCAATCATCCGCCAGAAGTCCTCATGAAGACACAAACGTCACCATTCATGTGGTCCCACTTCGTCATTTGTTTCAACCCTCACATAACTCTGTGGAATCTTGTGTAAAGTCAAGTACGCGGGTGATAGAAATCGCGGCTTACACGTAGTACTATGATCCCTTCAGCTTCACATCCTGCTGACCTATTGCTACAGGCTGGTTGATATCTTGCGTTGCTTCTGGATTTACTTCAAGTAAGACATTTCACCATTAGACCGACGTATCCAAGGGATGTTAACAGACACTGTCAGGACTCTTGCGCCAATGTTGACTCAGATATTTGCTTTGTTTCGACAGTCAGTTGCTTCGTTCCGCCAGCCAGTAGTGTCTCCTCCTGACAGTATTACTCTACTCGACGCTTTGGGTCGCACCCTTCATCTCCCATTCATATTCGTTCAAGACTATGAAGTGAGCATATACACCTATCATGTACAGCATTCGCTAACGTGTTGTCAGGTCCTCACACGTGGTTTACGTGCAGCGTTCCGCAACTGTCCTGGCCAGGAGAAGGTGGATCACGGATACTACGTCTTCCACAATATGCGAAACCGGCAATTTCTGAGGAAATCAAACTGGAGTCAGACAATTTCTCCCGGAGCGAAAGTGGGGATGTCAATAGTGATCACGGAGTTCACAGCCGAAATTGGATCTTGCCCGCGAATGACGTGTCGATTTCCTTTTAAGTACCAATCAGACAGCAGGTCATATTTTGTTGAATGGTAAGATTTTTCTAATATGGGCTATTCTCCCTAATACATATATGAATCTCGCTGATCATGATGAGAAGCCCGAAATGCCACATTCAATTTGGAGCATCAGAAATGAGCAACACGCCGCAACAATTCCCGCTGCAGCTGGAACATCAAAACATTGATATCAGCCTTAATCATTCACTTGAAGATATCTCCAAATTCAAGCGCGTCCATGTATTTCAAGATTTCAATGGTCAGTCCAGGCAGAAGTCTCCGACAGGTACGTGAACAATCATGGGAAGGTTTGGTCGAACACTAATTAGAATATTGTTACAGGCATCTCGCAGGACAGAGACCAAGGTGCAGTAAACGGATATTATTGTGGCAAATGCGCGTTTGGGCCGATGCTTTGTAAGTTGCATCGGGAATGTATCAAATGTGGAGAAGTCGCAGATAGCGACGCGTGCGGGATCAGAATTTAGGCTATAAAGTTCATGGATAGCTGGATACCATCGCTGTACGTTTCATTTTCAACTGTTCTGCATCCCCGGTAAGCGGCTGATCCAAGGAATTTCGAACATAGTCGTGGGATCAAATTGCTCAACGCACAGCGGGCGGAGAGCGATGAAGATTTACAGCAATACTATTCTAAATGCTCTCCTGCTATTTCCTGACACTTCTCGTAGTTTACACTTTTGTTATCGCAGCACTGATATTTCCTTTGGCGCTGTTTAAGCCAATCTCAAACCCATCATACCCACAATTCTCTGGAGCTCCATCCTGCGTCTGGTCTTTCCCAGGAACCACTTGCCAGTATAGCTGCCTTGATGTCAGTGAATGGCATCGAAAGCATAAGTACCAACTTACCCAGGGTACACCCGCATCATTAAACACCTCCACCTGAGTATCAAACCCATCCTCCGAGTCAGCCGCCACGCCCCACTCCTCAATCACAACCTCCTTCCTCGGATCCACCGCCTCGACCGCGTCAAGAATCGAAGCATCCCCAGTAATAAAATACGCCCAGTCCTCCGCCTTACTCATATACCCATGCACACTCACCATATCCACCGCCTCACACTCCAACGCCTTCTCCAACCCATTAAACTCATGCTCACAACAATACTGACTCCCCCCAATCCCCCCCGTCGCGACCTTCACCTTAGACCCCTCCCCCATCAACCCCCTCATCGCCCTCGCCCTTCCACACACCCAATCCCCGGGGTCACCCTCCTCAAGCAACCCCACCGCATCAATCATCGGCTCATTCTGCACATCAAACGCCACCACCACCTCGCTCAACTCCCCCCACATCCTCCCGCCAAAATGCGGACTCTCGTACCCCAGCACCACCGCCAGCCGCGCGTCGTAGTCCTGGATGCCCTGGGCGGATGTGTAGAATGCGGTTTGGTTGCCGTATTTGGCGCAGTAGGCGTCGCACCCGTTTGCGCCGGCGATTTGGCCGGCGTCGTGGGGCGAGATGATGGCTTTGAGGCCGGCGGTGTGGAGAAGGGAGAGGGTTAAGTCGAGGGCGGCGAGGACGGTGGTGTCGTAGGTGCCGACGGTGGTGGGCTCGAGGTGGGGGATCGCGGTTGTGTTGGGGCTGCCTTTGATGCAGCCGCCGGGGAGGCCGGTGACTGTGGAGGGGTGCGGGGAGCAAGTTGTCAGCGTTGGGGTACGGAGCAGTGGTGGACAATTGGAAGGCGGAACGCGGGGTGTGCGAGGAGTGGAGGGGATGGGCGGGCTGGCTGGTTGTAGGATCTTCTCACTCACCCCAGAGACGGATGACTTTGACACCCCAGCTAGCAAGCGTGTTGATGTAGCGTTCTTGTTCCGCGATGGGCAGTGCGTGCAGGAAGTACAGATTGCTGCCGGCCCAAGAGGGGGCGTCGCGTTCGTGAATGGCCGGCAAGCTGGCTGCGGCGACAAGGACCCCGGCAAGAGCGGCCGTGAAGATGGAAGTGATGAGCATGACGGCGTGCGACCCAGCGCCTGTGATCGAAATCGGTGGGTGCGTCGAGAGTGGGTTTCCAGGTGCAGGATAGCGCACTGCAAGCTTGCGATTTAAGAAGCGTTTCCCCTCGGGGCCTTTTACTTTTATTTCCCTTTAACTGCTTTCCTTTCCGAGCGTAATAATGTTGTTATTGCGGCTCCTTGGCGTCTCTGTACAGTGTTGTGGAGATTCAGGTCGCGATCCACTCGGAAGCGGAAAACTGAAAGTAAGACAGGGACGGACAGCTGCAGAGTGTAAGCTTATATTAGCTTAATTCGGACGTATTCCTTGTCGATGTTACAGCGCAACCCAACTTTGCCGACGCCAGCCGTCCAAGGAACGGGCAGAGTGACCCAAACCGGAAAGGAGAACCCTGTACCTTTTGGGGGCGAATATTTGCATTATCGCGAGGCTTGTCCACAATTTCCACAAATTCGAGGGTCTATTCCTTGATAAAAATCCACGAGAGGTTGGTTACACTTTGAAAACAAATAACATTTTGCAGGACATCTGCAAGGAACGTCATCAAAGACTCCAAACTCGAATTGTAGAAAGTGGTTTTCATTTCGGAAGATACAACCCCATCAGTGGCAAGGATCTGCTGAACTTGCATATGTAGGGCCTCCACGGCTTTCGCCGAGCTGTGCTCTTCTTTTATTCGATTTGATGTTTGTCGCAAAGCTTGTGAAACAATTGCATGGCCCGCACCATCCTTGTGTTCACTGCTTACATTGGCGGCCCCGCATTGCGAACCCTTCAGCCCTGTTAAATTTTTATACGTACATCAGGAAAGCTCTCCAAGCCGCAGATTAAGCGTCTTCTCCACTCCCCCTAATCCTCCCACACTATCCAAAGCCTTTTCGTAGCACCTGCATATTGCCTCATTGCCCTCATTCCAAAAGTAAATAATGAGGCTACGCCAATCCTTTCAATACATCTTCCTCTGCATCTTCCTAGTCTTCTCAGTCGTGCTGCCTTTCACAGCTGCTGACGGCGAAACCAAGATATTCATCAACGGGCCATATATCACAGGCTACTCACAACTCACATCATGCGCCGTGGAACCGCTCAGCACTATCGTCCGCGGTATGAGCTCCGGCTGCGGCGATGACGGAAGCCTGACATCGTACACCTGCTTTTGCACCGGTAGCTCCAGCAAGATGAACTCAATCATCTCCAGCGTCGTCTCTACCGAGTGCAAAAGCCACAGCAACGTCACGTCTTTCTTCACGGCGCAGGTATCAAGTGCGATCGCGGTATTCGACTCCTACTGCGCTCTTGGCGTCAACGCGACGACAACTTGTGAGTAATATACCTGCTGCCTTCTGGTGTCTCTTCCTTCTTTCGTTGTCAAACAAATTCTGCTTTGTAGCTGACCGACCCATTTTCGATAATAGTGAGCTCAAAGGCAGCAGCTTCCACAACTGCATCTCCAGCCGCCACTTCAGTGTTGGCAACATCAACTGCTTCCCCCGAGACGTCAACATCGTCCTCGTCCTCCGACAGCACGCGCACTACAGCTATTGCTGCCGGAGTAGCTGTGCCAATTGCCACAATTTCTCTGGCTCTCGGCGCTTTCTTTCTGTACAGGGCAAGGACATCGAATGCCAAATCGGATCATGCAGGAACAAGTGGTACAGGTGATGGCGAGACGGGAGAAGGCGGAGGCGGCGAATTCAAGGCAGGCGATGTCAAAGGCGCTGCCGTGGACAGAAATGGCGACGTGGGGGAATTGGCGTCGGAGCAGCGGTTTGAGATGGAAGGCGATCCGGCGGAGCAGACTCATGAGGCGGGGGGCAATGCGGTTTACCAGCTTGACGATCAGGTGAATCCGGAGACCAGGGTGGAAAAGGACGGGATGCCGGTCATACCTGAGCTGGATGCAGAAAGTGGAAAGAAAAACTAATATTAAGTAAAGAGTTGTGTTCTTTTATTATAGCTAAGAGCTTTTCTTCGTCGGTCCAGCTGAGCATACTTGTTGGTGGCGCTGTATTTTTGGCAATTTACTGCAGCTCGTGCGGGGCTATGCTGGTTGGAGTTGGCCCCTTCAGCGCAAGGTCATGTGACCTAATAACGTTATCCAATCAGTCACATCTATATATACTATCTGCCTCCCTCTTTCTGTATAGCAATCAATCAACTTACTACTACTACTTCTTCTTCTCACCTATATTCCTCGAATCTCAACAGTGCCAGGCACCGAGAACTTTCCTTTTGCCTTTTACCCTGCTTTCCCTATGACAGCCTCCATCTTCTTCGACGTTTCCGCTCCAAAACGCGACCGGCAGACCAAATTTGGCAGCTCATAGCTTGGGCAGGACACTGGGAACCATGGACGCGAAGCAGGATTTTCTGATCCATGAAGAAACAACATGCTCGTCTATTCCACATGAGCCAGCGGACGACAACAAATGGAACCGAGATCTTGCTGTTGCCTGCGAGGCACTACGATCCCTAGTCTCTCGCCAGATATGTCCCCGATGCCAAGATATCATGGAAGTTGTATATCAGCAAGACAAAGGATACAAGGGTGTTCACCAAATTGATCATGCTTTCGATGATCCTGCTTGTGGCCTTTGTAATGCTGTCAAATGCACAGAAAGGAGGCATAGAGTTGAACTTTCTCAGTATAACCTAGATACTGGGGAAATAACAAAGGACTGCCTTTGTCTATACCAGGTTGAGTTTTCAGATGGCGACACAGTCATATCTCATCAGATTCTCGACTCACGCCGTCCATGGTTCGACCCCTGGCCGAGAGATCCTTTGAAGGTTGACCTGCAACATCTTAAACGTTCTATCGAGCACTGCAAAAGAAATCACGATCAAACGTGTTGGAACGAACCTAGGATCCCAGTCAGCAGGCTGCGACTGCTCAACTGCACAAACAGAGTCATCGAACGGGCCACCGCTGACGCTGAATATGTTGCTTTGAGCTACGTATGGGGCGTCACCACTTTTAACAGTTCGCCCAGACCAGGAGGTCAAAGCACATACGCTCTTACTGTAGAGGATGCAATCGTTGTCACTCTCAATCTGGGATACACCTATCTGTGGGTTGATCAACTGTGCATTGATCAAGGAGGCTCTCATATGGAAGAACAACTGGGCCAAATGGACCTCATCTACCAGAATGCCGATCTGACTATTGTCGCAGCGGCCGGAGATGACTCTTCACATGGACTTCCCGGGATTTCGACGAGCAGGACACCGCGTATGTCTTTTCGAAACGGCAGTATACTCTACTACGAGGTGAAGCGTACGACACAGGAACTTATCGAGGATTCCAAGTGGGATACTAGAGCGTGGACATTCCAGGAGTGGGTTTTCTCGAAACGCAGACTTGTCTTCACTGAGACAGAGAGCCTCTTTCTCTGCAACGCCCTTTCGATAAACGATGAACGAGGCTCGGAGTCTGCACCATTCTCAGCACTCTTTGACTATACATTTGAAGCTCCTCACATAGTATTTGGCCCATCTTTCAGAATGCTTCCAAATGGTATCGAAAGCGTGGGCCACTGGAATATTGGTGACGTAATCAACATGTACGCCACCAAGTCCTTGACATATTCCTCTGATGCTTTGAATGCCATCGAAGGAGTCTTCAGAGCTCTTCAGCGTCCTGGAAGCCCGACGTATAACTATTGGGGTATTCCTGTGGAGCCAAAACAATCTTTCGGGCTCTTCAGGGAGGGTGAAAAAACAGATTCCTCATTCTATCATGGCTTTATACATGGCCTCTGCTGGGAAGAGATGGGAACAGCTGAACAGATGTTTGTGCGCGAATCGAAATTCCCGAGCTGGACATGGGCAGGCTGGAAAAGCCTCCAACCGACGCGGAGAAGTTTGCAGTGGAATATCGTTCGACGGAAATTCTCCCGAAATAGCTGTAAAGTTACGGGAGTTCATTTTGAGCTCTCGAGTGGGCGCTTGATATCGTGGAAGGAGTTAGAAGAGCTATTATTCCTACAAGATAAACCTCAGTCAAAAACTCCATTCATGTGGCTGGAAGGGACAACCATTGAGGTCTGCGTCCAGTGGGAGACGACGCGGGAAGCCCCGAGGGCTCTAATGGAATTTCAAGATGAGCCCGGAAAGGTTATATCATTCGGCCATGGTAGTCTATATCTCAGTAGGTGCCAAGAAGACGACAAATTTTTTCCCGGGATGCAAGAGAGGAAAATAATGGGTATTGTCCTCTGGCATGTTGACAGTCTCTCAAGCCCAACGATGGAATACATACTTCTTGTTGAAGAAAAAGGGGAGTGGGCAGAGCGCGTAGGGTACATGTCCTTAGACATAGTGTGGTCTGACGTTCTAAAATCTAAAGAGCGTCGGCTTCGATTAAAGTGATGTGGCTCACTTGAATATTTATTTTCGGGTTAACTAGACCGGTTATGGAGGCGTCGAGGTTAATCGCTATTTACGTTTCTTTCGATCGGGAAGGCTTGGTAGAGACTATTAAACCACAAATCTAGTTTAAAGTGCTATCTTATAGTCCCACAAGATGGATTTAGTCAATGCACCACCGATTTCTCTCTGTGCTCCAATCCCCAACGACAGCAGCATACTCGTTGTTGAGCAAGTAATTCTCCCCTTCTTTCAACACGTTGGTTGTCAACGCCAGAATATCCTCCCTCTTACTCCTGAGTCTTCGCTGAAAGTTCGTCCCTCGTAAAGAAGGATGGTTCACTTCAAACAAGTTTCCAGAGTCGCCACGACGTGCATACGTCACTCCATCTCGCTCCTCTGTTACGAAGACCATCACGCCATTCGTGTGTCCTCTCAAGCTCATCTTGCCACTCTCCTCAGTCATTAATATCGCAACGTGACTATAAGAACCATCCTGAAGATTGCCGAAGCCTTGGTTGCTTTCAGGAACGGACGATTGGAGCCTTCTGGTGAGGCTGTATGTCCATTCGCCGTCCGTTCCACGTATCCAAAGATCATCTGCAAACGAACAAGATAGAGGTGGATGCAGATTTTGGAATGTAATACTGTAGGCACTCACAAGGAGGCCAGCCTTGGTGATCGTTGCGTTTTCATCAGGATACGTTGAGTCGATTGCGGTGCCAAGAAGCGTCCGGGGAGCCCATCGGAAGCCGACCGAGTCTAGTCTGGCGCCCGGGAAATATATCCAATCCTCTGAGATATAT
This sequence comes from Lasiodiplodia citricola, assembly GCA_023089105.1. NCBI lineage: Eukaryota > Fungi > Ascomycota > Dothideomycetes > Botryosphaeriales > Botryosphaeriaceae > Lasiodiplodia > Lasiodiplodia citricola. Next base: position 107,605 of record JAJNLL010000089.1, on the reverse strand, counting down.
TTGAGTTGTGACCAAAACTGCCTCATGCGATCCTGACGGCCGACCTTCAAGACTTCTCCCACGTCTACATCCATAAGGCTGGCGAGGCACAACGCTTCGTCTTCCCTCACACTGGTGGCTCGTGTACCTAACGCTTCTGCCCAGTCTCCGATGTTGCATAGCGGAGAATCCCCTATCACATTCAGGAAGTTCGCGTTTCCACGGATGATCGCATAGATCCTGAAGATGTCCATGGATTTTCCCCACCCACCCATCAAATCAGAGCCAGGGCTTCCTATCGCGGAATATATTGTCTCAGCGTCGAACGTTGCGTTGGAGAACTGGAACAGCACCCTGTCGGGCAAGGCTCCTTCCTGAAGAGTCCATAGACGGGAGGCCCAGTTCGAAGAGACGATGTAAAGACCAATCTCGCGCACCGATCGGCCCGTAACATCGATCGATCGCAAGGTATTATCAAGCACGAGGACTTTGTCCGCGCCTGCGTAAGTCTCCCTCATCTTCCGGATCGCAACGGTCCTGCTCTCTGGCGGACGCGTCGGACAGCACATAGTGTCGATCCAAAAGGGAACCCCGGCTGTGTTAGGATAGAGGTTTTGTACCAGATCTTTGAGAGTTTTCAGCTGGCACTCAGGCATTGAGTTTCCGTAAGGATTACCAAGGCCGTCAGACCATACGTGAGATATAGCAACGTATTTTGCGTCAAACTGTCCTGCAATCAAGTTTGGCTTTCCGTGATTCCAGGCCACGAGGGGAAGTTTGCCGTCTTGAAGTATCATTCCCAGGTCCGTTGGATCAAAGCCACTGAAATGACAGTTGCAGTCGGCACGGGTGTGCGCAGTCTGGTAAGTAGATTTTTCAATTTGAGATGCAAGGCATTGCGTTGAAGTGCATCCTGTATGGTCTTTCGGGTCTTTCTGCAGGTTGGGAAGCAAGGCGGCAAAGTATTGGTATTCCAAGAGGAACGACCCCTGCATAGTGCTGAGAGCCCTGGGGCACCATCCTTCCTTGGCCATCTTGTATGTGAACATGCTCACATAACCGCTACGGGACTTCAAATGAGGAAAGTCGGCAATGTTGGCTCTTGCATGTGGAGGAGTCCATGTGTAGAGCTGGCCTTCCCCAAATAGGGAAGCTCGCATGCGGCCTAGGAATTGTCCCAGCAGCGCAAGGGACAGAAGAAAGTAAGGGTCCAATGGAGCTCTCGTATGAGCACCGACATAGCCATAAGCGTGGTTGGCAGTGCTCAAAGCGCGATCCAAGGTAGTAACATCCGTTTCCAAGGTAACTCCAGAGTCCTGCTTCTGGCGGAGTTGATCTGCATTTGCGAGCAAATTTCTAGTATGAACATACTTCGCGCCGTCGTCGTCAACGTCGATGTAGTCCTGGAACTTGATATCGTCGCCAAACATTGCATGAAGAAGTCCGAAAAACAGCCACTGCTGGAGAAAGGCTGTCGTCGCTGTCTGGCCTCTGGAACGGCCATCGTCTAGCTCGGTCCTTGTAAATAACTCTTCATTGCTCCAGCCTTGACGCTCAGGATATGTGCAGAAGTCACCTCTGTCGTACTCTTCGAGGCAGTAGTATGGGATTCTCGGTGGGTCCCAAGCAGGGTTTATGGGCACCCGAACATGGTCCATCGGAACCCTAACGAAGCGGTGCAAAGGCTGAAATTGGGAGATCGTAAGTGGGTACAGAGCAGCGCTTGTTTGAACCTCGGTAGAATGGGGAATAAGTGTTCGTTCGATGCATTGAGGTGAGCGAAGAGATTATGTCAGCTAAATAGCGGGGTAGGAGCGGAAAATCCTCTCGTGGGGGCGGAAGCCTTCGTTCCAGAAGTTATGACGGGTCCTCGACAAAATTCCAGAACCTTGATGTCTAGCCTATGTGCGGATGAATTGAGTTGATTTGGAGAGAGAGTGGAACAATTTTCGCTATTGTTACTCAAAGTGAGGGGTAGACTCAGACATATCCACTGAACAGATCGCATGTGATAGAAATCATCTGAGTTTCTCGAGTCATTTCTGGAAACATATTCGCGAGCTGAGTTGATTATTGCGATTTTGATACAGTCTCTTCTTGCAGCTGATGGCTAGCGTGGAACTTTACTCATGTCATGGGTAGTTGAAGCTATCATCCGGATGTAAATATGGAATTTGGAATCAATAATTATACACCCACGTCTGGATGATAGCTTCAGCTACCCACATATGTTATTCCTCTACGAAAAGAACTAAGGCATAGTGATTCCTGGGGCTTTACTATTCTTCACGCTAGCCTTCAGCTGCGAGACCCTCCTGGACTGCCGCGAGCCTGGAGAATTGGCACCCTACCAAGCCATGTCAAATGACCACTTTGGAGATTTAGTGGATCGGGCCTGGGTTCTCACAACACGTTGGAAAAGGCAAATGAACACGAAAATAATCACCAATTTTAGCCTTCTATTGCAAAAAGAAGGATGGCCAAGGACATGGGAGAAGTTCTGGAGGATCGAGTCATGGGTTCGGGATATCACACAGTCATTCGCTTTATGGGCGCTGCTAGAGATAGTTGTATTCAATGACACGATCTCGGTTTTGTTTGAGTATCATATTGGACAAGGGCAAAGCGCATGTTGCATTGACATTTCTGATTGCCTCAGTTTGCAGCCACGGGATTCTACCTTATCCTCAGATCAGAACAAAGCATCCCTGAACCATCCGTCCATGTGCTCGTGAATCAACTCGATGTCAACATTGAACAAGACCTGTGCGAGAATGACGCCGTGGTTGCTTTGCCCTCTTTGCTGTTCGATTCTATACACGAAACCAAGGATGGACAACACGATGGGAAGTAGCGGCCCCCGCGGCCCCCACGGCTCATAATTGCAAGAAGTCTCTTCACTTCTAACTACGATGTTATGCCCGAATGTTAAATCCGTCAGGGATGGCTCCGGCATATCGTCAGAGATCCACAGAACCATCCGGAAGGAGATCTCATCGCCAAGTTTCATATCGCTTGGCGTATTCATCTTCCGACTTTTTTGTTGCGCCGTGTCTGATCACCGGCTTTCTAATAATCGTTATCGCGCTTTTTGCCCCCGCAAGAGACTTCGTCTGTTTCAAATGTCGGAGGAAACGGCGTGCTCCGCTCCGTTCAAGTGATGTCAACAATTTTCGGACAAATGCTTCCTGAGCAAAATCATTCTCTGAGGACCTATACACTACCATATTCATTTTGTTATACAGCTGAGAGCTCTATAGTATCGCGATCAAAAGCTGTGTAGTGTTGACCGGCTCCTGCATCAAAGGAAAGATTACCACTACGTACGAAAAGGGACGGGTGTGAAGTGTTATTGTGGAGCCCGGTGAGCAGAGCGGTGGTATCTCCGATTGCGCGCGCGGTCGGGGATTCCGGCCCCTTGGCCCGTCGTGTTCTGGATCTTCACAGCTGAACCGATTAGGGAGAAGATGTCCTTCCCCGACTCGCGCTCCGTTGCGCCATTGGATAGTGCATAGGGGGAGCAAGCGAGAACCGTGACACACCGTGTCAGCCTCTAATTTAGGGTTCGAGACACCTTGTTCCCCGTCTCGGGTCGATGTGATGTGCTCGCAGCAACGCTCGTCAGCTGGGTGGGCCACAGCCGGAGATCAGTCGGAGATCATGCTCAGTTGTTCGTACTCGCTCTGAAGAACGGTTGATACGAAGGTTATCGCTTGTTGCACAACGCTTTAGGGCTGAATAACCGAGTTGGGACAGGTTCATTCAAAGGTAGCAGCGGTTTCCCTGTCGGAGACTATGCGACGGATCTCGGGGGTTTTAAGGCCGCCGCCCCGCTAGGTCCGCCACCATGCTGTCTCCCGCAATCCGCGCGGCAAAACTCTGTCCGAGGCGGAAATCGTCACCCAGCCAGCCACAAAAAAGTCGTTGCTCTCCACCTTTTCTGGCCTCGTTGCGGTGCAGTGGTTATAACTTGCTCATGAATGCCAATATTGATTTGCAGACAGATCACTGCCACATGGCCAGACACGACCATTCCTCTTGGAGAAAGGATCGGTCCCATAGCAAACCGGAGCCCCATTTTCGGCCCTGATTGAGACCCTCAAAGCCCGCAGATCGGAAAGTCCGACTTTCTCCCCGGACGACCGTTGAGAACAAGCGGGGCCGACATTCCAACGCTTCAACGACCCCACGTGCAACATCATGCGTTCACCCTGTGCCTGCAGGCGTTGTGTGGCTGTGTTCAGCCTCGCGGCATTCGCCCTTTAAGAGGAAGAAATTGCTCACCGCTTTCGCCTGACAGCCACAACGTGGAGAGCATTGGGTGTCGGAGATAGAGTTGCGCCGATCCAAGTGGGCGAAAGCGAGCAGCATCTTCACAACATCACGCCATGTTTACGAAGGTTGGGCTTCTGGCGAATGCCGCCGGATAAGCGGGCCAGCCGATGTAGGAGATACCTCAAAGCCCTCTGTCGACCTGTCATGACTCTTTACCTCCGCCGTCCTGTCGAGAATTCCATAAGGAGAAGTGTTGCTTTGGAGGACACGCCAGATAGTCTTTCTGCCCCCATCCGGCGGATGTGGCCCCCAGATGAGGGTATGCCGAGGCTGAATGCCGCCTTAGCCGCCACGTAGCCACGTGGAGTGTGGAATTCGCTCAAATTGATGGAACGATTCCAGGACTTCTTCAGATCTCGCAGCCGCAGCCTTGTACTTATTATACAGCCTTTTTGCTTCTTTCCCAAGCGCGTTACCGCCCGCCTTTCTTTGCTAAACGCGCGTCGGTCCGTTGCTCGGTCCAATGTCTCACGACGCTGGCGCGTAACATCACAGTCGGCGACAGCCGTCCAGGGTTAGCCTCAGCCCGGCACCAAGGGGTGATCCCTGCTCGAACAGATCGGTCTTAATGTGGATTCAGATAGCCGAGCGGAAGATGCAGAATCGGACCAGCTTTCGATCGCAATGACCGACTCTCATGCAGGCCAACCGCGGTACTTATTGTTTTGCCGTTGCTGATCACCTCCCTGCCGTCTCTCTCCAGGCCTGGGAGCCGCCTCCCAGTCACTTCTCGCCCCCCGTCGTGTTTTCTTGACGGCCGCCCTGCAAATGAGCAATCACATCTCGAGTGCGACGTGGGCGCTTCTCGTGTTGTCCTGGGTCTTCGTCTGCCTGCGATGTGGCGTGCGGATTTTCCTCGTCAAGTCGTTCGGCTTCGACGACTGGCTGATGCTCCTTAGTCAGGTGAGCACCCACCACCGCCAACTACACCAAGCTTTTCGCTGACGATGAGAAGATCGCGTACACGATCTGGGGAATATGCCTGCTACTAGGCGTGCACGCCGGGATGGGCCACCACATGGCCGAACTGACCCCGGCGCGAATCCAGCAAGCGATGAAGGTGAGTAGTACGCGTTCTTTGTTTTTTTTCCAGAGGGCATCCCAGTCGTAGCTAACGTTAGCGCAGTATTGGTACATATGTGGAGGCCTGTACTGCTTCGTCACGACGTTGGTCAAGGTGGCCGTTGGCTTCTTCCTGCTTCGCGTCATCGTCCACCCCGTGCAGAAATATGTCATCTGGGGCACGCTGGCCGTGTCGACCGGATACGGCATCTTCATGATCGTCGGCACCCTGACCCAGTGCGACCCGCCGCAGAAGTTCTGGGACAACAGCATCGACGGCTCGTGTGGTAACCGCGCCGGCGGCGTCTGGACCGGCTACCTGCACGCCGCCATCAGCGCCGCTGTCGACTTCATCATGGCTGGCATCCCCTTCTTCATGCTGCGCCACTCCAACCTCGGCTGGAAGAAGCGCGTGGCCATCTACTTGATCATGTCGCTGGGATCATAGTACGTTTTCCCCGGAAACCTTGACCTCCTTACTGTTCAACCGAACTAACACTGATCCTTCCCCCCAGTGCCGCCATCACCACCCTCATCCGCGCCAGCACCATCAGCGACCTAACCAAATCTGGCGACTACCTCTACAACATCACCTCCATCACCATCTGGTCATGGGTCGAGCCCGGCGTCGGCATCATCGCCGCCTGCATGGCGACCCTCCGCCCGCTCGTGCGTGTCGTCTTCGAGCGCACCAACATCTCCAAATCAGGCAGCAAAACGCGGTCCACCACCGCGCGCTTCGACCCGGACGTGAACCTTGACGAACTGCGTGGCGAATCCGGCGTGACGGTGACGAACATCGAGGCGCGGGAAAGCCCGAGCCCGGAGCGGACGCCGAACGGCGGGAAGAGGAGGAGGAGTAGTGGGGGCGAGAGCGGGAATTCGGAATCGGGCTGGCAGAGTTTTGGGAGCCAGGAGCATGTGTTGCAGAGTAACACGAGGATTAAGAGGAGCGTGCAGGTTACGATTTCTACGTCGGATGCTGCGGACGTTAATGAAATCCAGTCGGTGAGGTCGCCGATGGGTGTGAAACGAGTTTTATAGTGTTTTGGTAATTTTTTTTGTTTGTTTGTCAATGCTAAGGATACCCTGACGGCTGATATGTTCTGGATGTATTGGTAGAGTTATCTGGCAGTGAAGTGTACGGGAAAATAATTATTCTTTTGGGAACATACATATTCATCAGTCAAACAAAAGGAATCACGCTGATTGAATGTTTCATTTCCTACACAGTCTTAATTGCTTCGTCCCTACGATGACTTCTGATTTTCCTCCACCACCGAGCCTCCAACCACTTAATTCCTATGAACTTGCTCTCCCCTCCCCACATCCCGTTCCTCCAACGGACTAATCGGGCTATCACACTGCGCCACCGACGCCTCCACCCCCTCCTTCTTCTCCTCCTCTTCCTCCTCCGCCCTCCCCCTCTCCCCACCACCAACCGTATCCCCATCCCCCGCCAACACCTCCTCATACCCCTTCGCCGGCCTCTTCAGCCTCGGATGCCGCAGATCCGACACATCCAGCACCGCCAGCCGCTGCCTGCCATCCACCGTCACCGGCACGTCATCAACACACCCCTTCCACGTGCCCACACCCAGCTCCTCGTGCGCCAGCCGCTGCAGCTGCAGCGTCTCGTTGGTCGTCCATTCGAGGCGCGCGTAGGCGTCGACGAGCGGGTCGTAGCGCAGCCAGCGGCGTTGGATAGAGCGTACAAGCGGCTCGAGGGTATAGGAGAGGAGGAGGAGGACGGTGCCGAGGGAGAGGACGAGGATGAGCCAGAAGAGGGAGAAGTTGAAGTGGGCGGTTGAGTAGACTTTCTGTGGGGGGTGTGTGAGTGATGGGATGATGTTACGGACAGTAGTATATTATCTGACCACGCCACGATGAACCGTAACAATTTGGTTCATTCTAGCCCTCAAGGAGGCCTGTGCTAACCGGCGTGGCGCAGTGGGTAAAGGCAAAGCCTTTACAGATAATAGGTGATGGGAGTGGACTTACCTGATTCTTGCACAGCTTTTTGGAGGCCGAGTCGGTGGGCGGGCTGACGTATTTAAGAAGGTCGGGATTGGAGGGCCCTTTGGCGATTGACACGGCTGCGGACTGGAGGTTGGCTAGCGTGATGTTGTTCATGTACTCGAGGTCTATCTGCCACTGGTTGTCCGGTAGCGGTCCAATGATGCCCGCCTGCATGTAGAATTTGGATGCCAAGGCTGACGTACGCAGCACAGAGGCAATGTTGTATATATCGTGGAGCTGCGACATCAGTGTGCTTGTCCAAATGTAGCTGGGTTTCTGTCGTTCCTCGAACTGGTACGCTCCCGAGTCATCGTACATTCCAGCGAAAGGCTCGCACTGAGCTTTACCGGAGAGCGCAGGATAGCAGAACTGCTGCTGGATCTTGCAGGCTAAAGGTGATGATGCTTGATCTGTGTAGATAACGTTTGAGAGTTCCCGGTGGGCTGAGTACCATGGATCATCGACCGGGGCGCCGAAGTTGACATAATTTGCAGATAAGAAGAGGATGACCGTATCGGAGGCGTTATTTCTGAGTTGTGGAATGGGCAACCAGGACGTCTTATAGTCGTTCGTAGTTCCGTCGTTGAGCAATCTATACTCAAAGCCACTAACGAATTGTTAGAAAAGATATGGCTTAAAGGGGGCTTTGGTTTCTCACCCCAGAGAAAAGACTGTTTTCTCAATTGTCGTTTTGCCTGTACCATAGTAGTCGATCACTGAAAACTCGGGGTAATCCATGGTCACTTCGTCGGAAACATTTGGCGGAATACCCTGCGGCCCGTACAGGTAGCGCACGTAGGTCGAGTTGGTGTAAACCGCCTTTACGGACTCTGTGTAGCCTTCGGTGACTAGCGGAGCACAGCTAGTTATCCTTCTCAGCGTCACGCGGTCTTCAGGTGGCGCATTGATTCCAAGGTCGGAGTGGCTGTCCAGATGCGTATCAAAGACGATGTTTCCGTGTTCCAGTTTGCACATGTCCGCTCGGAAAGGGCAGGTCGCATTCCGTGTTACTGTAGTTGATAGCCGTGGCTTGACGTACTGTTGGCAAGTATTATCTGATGACGCTGCTCCATAGCATTGTTGCGCGTAATCCGCTGCTAAGACGATCTCCGTTGCTGTGTTTGGATAAAACGTTTTTGCAAGCTCCATGCTTCCCACATCGCCGGGATACAGGATTCCGCAGTTCTGACTGTTCACAAGAACCTCGTGACCCATTGCTGTTGCAATTTTCGACGAAAAAGTACCGGCAGTAGCGAACGCAGCGACGAGCAAGAGGGTAAGTGCCGACAGAGGTAAGATCCGTCGGTACGGTCGACGTACTTTCTCAACACCATGCCAGGCCCAAAGAGTTTGAACCAGAGCACATAGTCCATAGGTCGCGTTGGCGGAGTTGCGAAGGATTATCTGTCGTTGGTGGTGCAGTGCATCCCTGGGTGCCTCGGTGGAGTAGAAGTGATGTAAGGCAAAACATCCGATTCTCCAGACACTCGTTCCGACGACGCTGACAAACAGGGCTAGGAATGCAACGAGAAGGGCACCATCGCGACTGGTCAGAGTGATGGTTGCCCCGAAGACGCGGCCCCGAGACCAGTTGACCCACACACCAGTGTAGATGTCCTGATCTGCGGAACCGTATGCAAATCCGACGGTGCTCATACTGGCGGAAACTAGAAAAATAAACACTTGCTTGTCGATGAGGCCCAAGATAGATGAAAGTGGACAACTGAGATTTATAAATACCGTTACAGTGCACACAATTACGAGGCAACAGCCATAAGAGGCGAACAAACGTTGTGTGGTTCAGCTCCGAACGCTTCCTTGTTGCAGCAGTTGGGACCCTTGCTCGCCGGAAGCTACAGGAAGCAATAAATTGGCAAAACAAGGGCCCCTTGAAAGTTCATGATAGCAGGCGCATACTGCGAAATAAAAACGGAAAGGTGGGGCGGCCAACCTTTCTCAGCCCCCACATTCTGGCAGAGCTTTTCAACTGCGATACCATGGCGCGATGGAGCGATCTGCACCTATAATAGAACATGGAGTGGCGAAGCAAGGTTAAACTTAAAGCGTTAGCCCTACCTCTCGATGATCTTGCCTTCTGCGTATGGCAGATGCATGGTGCTGCAAGCGAACTCGACATGACTGGCCAACGCACCATACAGCACCCCGCAATCAGGGCTCGTGCTGACAAGACGTCTTACCAAAACCGGCCAATCTGTTTGATTATTCATCCGCTCTGCCGTCTTTTCCTTGGCAAAGATAGCTCTGTTGCTATATCGGGAAGAATTAGTCTTGTCTCATATTTTTGCGCCCGTTGTCTTTCACTCGTGAGATGCGTCGAAAGTTGTAGCAAGTTATTGAAATATGCGGCCCCGGGATCTGCAATGACACGTCAAAGCCCGCGCCAGGCAGAAATAATTGTGGAACAGGCTTCGACTGAACCAAAGTTTGCATGAACGGCCCCCGCTGCTGCCTTGCTTTAATCCCGTTGTTGTTTTAGGAAAAAGGATCGTCTTGCTTTGTCCATATTCACAGGAGACTGAGGAAAGATAGTTAATAGGGTTCTCCATTAAAACCATAGTGTTGAGCGCCCGTCCACTTTCCTCGGGTTGTGATAAGAACGGCCAAGAATTGCGCTTGGCTTCTATCGAGCAAACGCATCCAGGATTTCTATTATTCTTTCAATGGCAATTCCCATCTGCACGTCCATTTCACTGTATACAATGTACCGCAATATGTGTAGAGCTACCATGTTATCAGTTATGATATTTCTTTTCAAAACAGTATCAATACCTAGACAAGAACAGGCATCTACGTGGAAGACATTTGGACGTCTTGTGAGCAATCAAAAGATAAAATATCACAGGCTGGTTTTAAGGTGGCTTGTCTGACCAAGTGAGAAACGTGGTGATACAGCCTTTGCAGCAAATGCTCATGCTAAGAACGCCGCTGTATTGTCATATACTCAGCTCTGAAGATGTCAGAAAGACCGAGCAATCCGCGTTACAAAACGCAAGCCTTGATGCACTATGATGCGTAGCTACTCGAAGCATCATCAAACCGAGTGCATGAACTACTACGTTCTTGCTTGATACTTAGGCATGTGTAATTACTACGTTGGCTGCGATGTGCCCCTTCTTTCGCCACAACACTAGGCTAGACGGCGTCATCGTTGCGATGTAACGTATGGTTAAGTGTGAGTATACGCAATACTCATCATGCACCTCAAAGAACGGACTAGCAATCATGAAGGCACTAAGGCTGCTTATGGCACTACCTCATTGAATCACCCTGGTGGTAGTGGATGCTATGTATTTCGTTTTTTATTGGATGGCGTTAAGCAAGCGAGATGGCGGGTGGCGGCTAAAGCGATTCGTTACACCTAACTGGACCATATCTATAAGACTTGTTTGTTCAAGGCACAGTAATGAGCACAATGGTAATCCAGAACGAATCGCTGAGGAGCAGATTCGCCTGAAGGATGTATTATTTATATATGTGAATCTGGCTATGTAACGTGGCCTATAGTAGCTCTCAACAGGGTCTTATTATAATCCATGGTTGGTCTGTGAGTCACATTGAGTGTTGGTGAGTTAGTATGGGGTGAACCGTTACAATCTCACCCTCCATGATTTCGAATATCAGGATAAGCCTCCCCAGATAGCTTAGGATTTGCCCAAGCTACTATTTTTTCTCCAAAGTGTACCTCTTACTAAGGGCATTCTGATGTCCACCCACATCGACAAAGCAACCAAGAACTATAGAAGGATTATAACGCCTCGGCCAGCAAAGCTTAAGAATCTGCCCCGCACAGACGGCAACTGTCTTAAGAGTCTTAGGCTATATTCGCTTTAATATTAAAGCTGCTAACAAAAATGAATCAGGCTTCCTCCCCCCGCAGCGACGACCTCAGCTGTGGCGGGCACTGTTAGGTCAAGTTGGACGACTTCGGTATACTGAATGGGCTATCTCTGCTTATTATTCCATATAATCAGTGTCAGCGGGATACATAGCGTATGGAAGACGTGTAAGTTCAGCCTTGGACAGAGGTCAGCCACTCAGTTGATCATACTCGCCTAGGTGTGCCACCTTGGCAGTTGGTGCGATCATGGAACGTCTAGTGCAGGAGCGCACCTTTCTGCAGCCTGCTGCCAACACAGTAACCGCTAATAGCCGGCCTGTTGCGCTCCATTAACAACATTTTGATTTCGAAGATGATCACTCCACTGAAAACCACATGACAGCATGCGCAGACAGGTTGCAGGACATACGGGCAGCACAGCCTCTCTCATAGCCTGCGTCGCGCATGCAGATCTCTCTGGCAAATCAAGACCTTTCCTGGAAAGCCCGCTGACGGCGCACTCGGGACATCCTATTTGCCAGTCATTCGTTGCAACTGATTCTTCTCCGCTATTGGATGGAGTTATTGAGTGGATGGTAATAATCGAGGCTCTGATTTGTAGCCTCAAACGAGCAGCCACTGCTGTCGCGGAGTGTTTTATTGACACGTAGGCATACCAGAGGCTGAGCAAGGCTGAACCCAAGGCGCCAGACGCACCCGTGGATTCTGTGATTGAAAAGCTGCCTTTCGCGTCTGACTGTTGCACGAGGCTGCAAGCGAGATCGATGTTGATAGGCCTGCGCAATCCCCCGGAACCCCGCAGTCTTACTTGCATGCGAACTCAGCCTGTGGCACAGCCTTCCAGCAAAGCAAGGCGAATAAGTCGTACGATTGCTCTTGTCAGGGGGATAATACCAAGCTGACTTGTAACAGAGCCTTGGAGTATATGATGCCACACCCTGCGCAAGCTAGCTCCTCCACCAGCACCTCAGTCTCCCAAATTTCTGGCCTTCTTTTACAATCTCTCAAATCTAGTATCCCACCATCCACAAAGGTTATCCTATTCTTTCGAAAACATTGCTCACCCCATGCGTGGTTGACATTCGACATCATGGCCGACCCGCTGTCGATCGCGGCAAGCGTTGGAGGCCTTGCTCTGCTTGCCAGAGATATCGTCAAACAGGTCGCATCGGTTATTAGCACAGTTCGCGGAGCTACTTCTCAGCTACAAGCGCTTCGTCACAGCGTAGCTCTCTTGTATGGATACCTCGAAAGCCTCGACTCGATGCTAGATGATCAAGATGATTCACCAGCTCCCCTGTCGATCCTTGCTTGTAACAAAACTCTCGACAAGATCCAGGGATTCCTCAAGAAATGCCGTGCGGAGCAAGAGCCTCCCGCGCCAAGCCCGACTCCATTATCATCAGCATCGTCAGCGAAGTCTGGCGTTTGGAAGGGTATGAAGCAAAAACTTCGATGGGTGATTGACAAAGACGAAGTGGAGAAGCTTCTTGCTGACCTCGAGAAGCACAAGTCGGTTCTGTCGCTTGCTCTTTCGAAAAATTGTTTATCGTCAGTCATTGAAGTGTTGAAGAAGCAGGATGAAACTCTTCAGCATATTCAGGATATCCAGAAGGAGCAGAGCCAAATCCGACAGCAGCAGATACAGGACAATGAGAGACGCCTGAGCAAAGAGCGGCGCAAGATGTTGAGCACTGTTTCACAAATTCGACCGGAGGATTCATTCAAGAAACACTTCTCTCTTCACCAGGACGGTACTGGTGTCTGGTTTCTAGAGAGCACAGAGTTTGAGAAATTTATGAGCAATCCAAACTCGAAGCTTTGGCTCTATGGGATCCCAGGGGCGGGAAAATCCGTTTTGAGCGCCACAATCATCGACCACATCAGCACTCAACGTACTGAACACGTTGCTTTGGCATTTTTCTTCTGCGAGTATTTCAACACAGCTACGCAAACCTGTCGTAACATCTTCGGATCCATTGCGAAACAATTAGCTCTTCAAAATCTCAATGCACTTGAGACCTTGGAAGAATTTTTCAACGACCAAACAGATCTTGGTCAATTGGACTTCAATCCAGAGGATGACGAACTCCTCAATCTCATAGCGCAGATGTCCACAAACTTTGACAGCACAATCATCGTCATCGATGGACTGGACGAATGCCAGGAGAACCGACCTGCAGTCGTGGAAAGTCTCGCACAGCTGAGCTGTGGTACCGTTGGATCCATCAAGGCCTTGTACGCGAGCAGAAAGGAATCTGATATCCAAGAACGCCTCTCTTCATTTGATAGTCTCGCCATTGCAGCGTCTAAAGCTGACGTGAAGCTTTACATCGCCGCACAGCTCAAGTCGAGATTCCGCAACATGTGCCAGAAGGACCCAGCATTGAGCGAGCAGATTCTCACTGTCCTGGTTGACAAATCTGAGGGCATGTAAGTTAAACTCGAGGCCGTTGTATTTGTGTGTTTCTTCTACTCACACCTTTCTTTAGGTTCCAATGGGTCAGGTGCCAGATTGATTGCCTTGAGAAACTTGCCTCGAACAAGCAGCGCAGAAAAGCCCTTGAAGACCTTCCCCGTGATCTTCATGAAACCTACGAACGAATCCTTCTCAGAGCAATCAAGTCATCCGAACACGCGACTATAGAGTTTGTGGAAAGGACTCTTCGATGGATAGCTTTGGCCATGAAACCTCTTTCCGTGGCCGAAATCGCCCACGCCATATCCGTGGAAGTGGAGGACCGCTCATTTGACGACTCGTTGGATATGCGCATCATTCTTGCGTTATGCAGTAGTCTGGTGCGAGAAGTGAATGGAGATTTGGCGTTCAGCCATTTTTCTGTCAAAGAATACCTGATGCAGATCAGCCCAGAACAAGGACAGCTCGCAAGATTCCGAATTAGCAACTCGCATCACAGCATTCTTGCACAAACCTGCTTGACCTACCTTCTCCTCGACGATTTCAATAGGCAAAGCTATGTGACTCCCGACGATCTCAGACCAGTCGACGACACACGCAGCATCGACGACTGGGCTTGTGATCCTTACCCGCGCTATCCATTATACAGGTATGCCACATTTCGATGGATAGAACATGCAGAAGCCTGCAGGACAGATGATGCGATTTCGAAGCTTGTCAGGGATTTGTTCGATCCTGTGAAAACAGATCAGTTCCTATTTTGGGCTCATCTGCAGTTGGAGGATATTCTCTATGACACGCCATATGCGGGGGAGTTTTCCAAACTGATGTATGACATCACTCCGCTACATCTTGTTTGCATTTTCGGCCTCACAGACCCAGTGGACATGCTTCTCTGCCAAGGTGCAAACCCAAATGCAATCAGCGCAGTACTTGGATCCCCCTTACGATGTGCCGTCACTGAGTGGGATTACGGTGGGGTTTGGAAGCCCGACGATGCAGATCGACATGAGACTGTCCGAAGGCTTCTCAGTGAACCAATCAGCAAAGACCAGAGCCGATACGATCCTCTTGCTGATGTTTTGAGTGAAGAAAATGAGGAGATGGCAAGCATCTTGCTGGAACACGGGTTCGCTCTCACAAGATCTGCGGTGGCCATGTTGACATCAGACGTTGTGCCCGAGTTTCTGTTGAAAGCGGATCTGAAAGACTTGGATGTGGAGATTGAGCTTTGTCTCAGAAAGAAGTTTGGAGATCTTGATTTTCTACGATCCTCGCGATCTCCTCAAAACGGCGCACAACGAACCGAACTTCTACCACTCCAATCCAGTCAGGACTACATGGAAATCGTCAGGGAATCCTGCTCTCATGGCCGCCTCGAAAGCGTTAAGAATCTGGTTCCCTGTCTGGAAAACAGTCTTACTGAGGATCGATTGTCAAATTTCCTGTCTCAATGCTTGGTTGAGTCTGCCGCCCATGGTCACTTGAACGTAGTTCAGTATCTCACGGAAGCAAGCGCGGACCCAGCCTTTCAGAGACACCCAGATGGTCGTACAGCACTTCATGAGTCATCGAAAGGATGTCATGCCGATGTCGTGAGAACGCTGTTAGAGATCAGTGATGACAGGGCAGCTCTTTCTGGGATACAAGACAATGATGGGCTCACTCCATGGATGTGCGCGATCAAAGCTGGTTCCGTTGAGACCCTCGAACTCTTCCTTGCCGGCCCTTCCACGATAAATTTTCAGACAGCCGCAAAGAATGGTCAGAAAGCCGCACATCTAGCAACAAAAACATGCAACGAGAAGATGGTATTGTATTTGATGAAAATTGGTGTCGATTTCTCTTGCCTTGACGAGTCTGGTGCGGCCCCAATCCATGCCTCGCTCAAGCCATATTGCGATTGGCATTACACCATTGATGATTTCAAATCCTACAGACAGATATTTCGACACCTACAGCGAAGCGACATGCTCAGCGAACAAACGCATACCGGCCAGACACTTGTACATATGATAGCTCGATTGGATCCTCGGTATGGAAAGCTCCTGTGGCAGGATATTCGAGACAACCAGATCTTCGATGCCAGCCGAGACCAGTCTCTCGTCATCGTAGACTCGGAAGGCAATTCTCCACTACACGTCCTTGTGCATAGGTCAGCTGCATACCTGAAGAGTTATGGATTTGGAGGTGTCTCATGGAGCAGCTTTGTCGAATTCATCCAGTTGCTGTTAAGTGGCAATAGAGGTGAATTTGAGCAGCTCCATAAGAAGAACCAGAATGGTCGTACGCCAGCCATGGAGCTGGCATGGTCGATTCAAAATATCGAGGTCTCGGCCACCCAAGACAAGACTATTCCGGACCACCTTCTCGATGCCTTCAAGAGCTTAGAAGATACCAGAACAGGCTATTGCTGCCTTGCAGAAACCGACAATGACAAGCGCACAGTTCTTCACTACATAGCGGGATGCAGAACCTATTTCCCATTCAAGCAAATAACAGAGTACCTTCTCGAGAGACCGATTGACGTTACTGTCAAAGACTCTGTAGGTAACTCTGCACTCATGCTCGCGGCTTCCGGATCCGAAGAGAATGTCGACTTCATGCGGCTGTTGATTCCCCGGATGAGCTCTTCTGAATTGGAAGAAGAAGACACTCATGGGAGATCAATTCTTCACTATATCTGCAAAACAACAAAAAAGGGTATTCAGAACCTCGTCAATGACTACCTCCTGAGACCAATAGGAGAATGTGAAAAGAAAAGTCGGAGTGGTCGTATTCCATTGATGTACGCACCCGCTATCATAACGGAAGATGAAATTGCCTCAAGGCTCATCCAATTTGCCGGAAAAACTGTCGACATTTGTGACAACGACGGCAAAAACTGCATGTACTGGTCATGTGAGCTTGGGTCTATTGCGATGGTTTCAGCCTTGCTAGATGCTGGGGTAAACATTGATGCTCCTCTCGGGCCGGAATCTGACACGGGCGCAATAAGAGAACCACCCCTTCTAATCGCAGCATCTTCGAAACAGTTCCGTATGGTGGAAGTTCTTCTGGGTAGAGGAGCAGACCCTTTGGCGAAGGGTGAGGCCGGCTGGCAGTTGCATCATTACGCCTTTGAGTCTGAAAGACACGAACTTCTCCCCATTTTGGAGAATCTGACCGGATTTGACTATAATGCCAAAGCAGATTTCGAAGTATCATTTGGTTCAGACACAAAGAACGTCAAAGATGCTACCCCTTTGCATTTTACTGCAGTAGAGGGCGACAAGCATGGTTTGCAGTGGCTCTTCGATCACGACAAAATTAGCGACATAGATATGGAAACTCGGGACGGCTCCACTCCTTTGATACTCGCTTCCCGGGAAGGACACCATGACACGTGTAAAAAACTCATCGAACTGGGCAGCCTCATTCCAAAACCCAGGCATGATGGTTATACAGCTCTGCACGCCGGCTGCCAATACGGCCATTTGGAAGTCTGCAAGCTCCTCATAGCCACGGATAACAGCTGTGTTTTCCAGAAGTTTGGAGTACAAACACCATTAGAGATCGCGGCAAGGAACGGCCACAAGGAAATCGTTGAGTTACTCCTGAAGCATGAGGCTGAGGCGACAATTGAAGCGGAGATCAGCGCTCGAAAGGCCAGTCACCATGATATTGCGGAGCTGATCCGACGCAGATTGTCTATTGGCAACAAGACTTCCCCTGAAAACGCGGCTATCGAACTTGACTCTATGCGACTGAAGGCTGCCTGCGCTGCTTCGAGCGAGTCCACGCTCGTGGAAGTGTTACAGAAGGACCTCAATCCAAACATTCGTCTGTCATACAAACACTGGACTCCATTGCACCTTGCGTGCCGAAAAGGCTGGAAAGAAGCGGTCGAGCTGCTAGTGGGGAAGAACGCCAATTTGGAAGCTCTAGACAATAACGGCTACAGTCCTCTCATGATCGCTGTCAGATCCGGACAACAGGAATGTACAGAACTGCTCTGTCAAAAAGGCGCTAATCCCATGACCCGAGACACCAAAGGCAACACAGTTCTCCATGAAGCGGCATATCGGGACGATTTCAATAGTCTGTCATACTTTCTCGAGAAAGGCGTTGAAGCAAATGTCAGAGATTACGAGGGACTGACGCCTCTTTACTATGTCGGAAATCCTGAATGTGTAGATCTGCTGCTTGAACACGGCGCAAATCCTTTCATTTCTAGCTCTCGAAACGAGACTATGGCATGGAGATATTGCTATTGGGAGGGTGGAGCGGTGTTGTTGAGAAAGATTTTCAGCAACCAGCCAGCAGAAAAGGTTTCACAGAGCATTGAGACAGTCTGTTTGCAAGAAGGCTCGACGGCACTATATGTGGCTGCATTTCGCGGCAACTCAAACGTCGTGTCAACTCTTATCGAATACGGCGCGAACGTCAACGGCTCCTGCGGACCTTTGGGTGCTCCTCTTCACGCAGCATTGAGCCAAGGCCATGTAGGGATTGCCACTACACTACTGGGGAATGGGTCGCGCCCTTATCGGATTGTCCGAGATGTCGTAGAGCAAGCTATTTGGTTTTGGGAGTATGGGTATGAGTCCTGTTTGCAGGACCGGAACGGCGTTTGGATGTCTGGTCCTTTGTAAATACCTTCGGTTTCGGTGTGTTCCCAAATGTCAAAAACTTCTCTTGTCCAATCGAGCTCCGGCTAGTGTTGTAATTAAATCTCCTGCTGCCGTGTCCCATATACTAGTGGTAATTTTTGAGAAGTTTGCAAAACCCTAACCATACTATTTAAAGACAGAGTGAAGAGACATTTCTTGGGCTCGGGTTTCCAGCAAATGAGTGATACTCCGACGTTCGGCTCAGCGGAGACAGTGGGTCCCAGGAGAAAAATGAAACGTCCTTGGATTCGAAAAGATACAACCATCAATCACTCTGGCTTCTTCACAATAGACGCGCTATCCGCATGGGATGCAGGCACTGTAGGCTGCGATGGTAGACGCTCGCAAGCGGGACTTGAGGCAACATACCCAGCGATTAGGCGGGCAAAGAATAGATAAGCAGCGCTCAACCTAGAAGGTCGACGAGAGCATGTTATCTATACGGCGAGGCCCTACTTTTCAGATGTAGAAGGTGGACTGTTTTTTATACTTGGCGCGATGATCAAACAAGCCATGTGGGGATGTTGTAGGTAAAGGGACCGAGTGCTCCGATCCACGGTCGGTTAACCAAAGGCCGTGAACTTTGGCTATTGACTCTTCCACGCCGCCACCTAAGACAACAGCCTCATGCAGCAGCTGAAGTGTCTCAGGGTAGAGCATTCTTCCCCGTAGTATAGCAGCAGGCTCGGGGCGGAGATTGATGAAGCTCGGGGGTAAAGAAAGCAGCGGAGTATCTCCGAGTCAGTTGGCGCGGCCGGCGTGTTAAAGTATCCCCGACCACTGCCGCGCACTCTCTCCGACACGCGCTCAACCAACCAGCTGCGGGGCATCTCCCTGCGTCCGGCTGGCGAATAGCGCATAACTCTAACCACGCGGCCTACATCTAGAGGCAGCGGATAGGTCCACGGCAATCTATGCAGCTCGCAGCGCGATTCGACGAGCCCTGCGAGAGATGGAAGCACGGCCGAGACCGGCTGCTCCCGTTACGAACTGCTGCGAGTGACGCACTACTACCCGGCGGGGGCGGGGCGGTGGCGCCCCTTGCACTCTACCCCACGCCGACGACGCTGCCATTGAAGGCCATCCCGACCCAGCTTGCCGTGTGTGTGAAGGCCCAGCTCCGCCATCGCAAACGAAGAATGCAATCCACATCTATATCAGTCGCGTCGCCCGCCCCTTCGACGATGACCGCCATTGACCACTTTCCACGATCTCCCGCAACACCATGGAGGCCAACAAAGAATTGCGCGTCGCCATCGTTGGCTCAGGTGCGCCATCCCCAACACCACCACCACATACCCTCCACTAACACCTCCTCTCCCCAGGCATGGGCGGCCTAACCTGCGCCCTCGCCCTCGCCCGCAAAGGCTTCCAACACATCTCCGTCTACGAAATCGCGACCAACCTCGGCTTCGTCGGCGCAGGCATCCAACTGGCGCCCAACATGGCGCGCATCCTCGACCGGCTGGGTGTGTGGAAAGACATCGAGGCCGAAGCCGTCGACCTGAAGGAAACCAGCATCCGGCAGGGCTCGACGGACGGCGAGCTGGCGCACGTCGACCTCAACTACATCCGCGACACGTACGGCTACCCGCACATGGTCGGCCACCGCGCGTCCCTCGCCGGGTCGCTGTATGAGGGCTGCAAGCGCGAGAAGGCCATCACGTTCCACTTCGGGACGGTCGTGAAGGAGGTCCTGTCGTGGGGCCCGAAGCCGCGGCTGGCGGCGCAGAAACGCAGTAGCGGCAACGGGGAGGGCGAAGGCGAGACATTCGAGATCACCGCCGACCTCGTCCTCGCCGCCGACGGCGTCAAGAGCGTAATCCGCGACCAAATGCTGCGCGAACTCCGCATCGACGCCTCCATCGTCGACACCGGCCAAGCCGCGTACCGCATCATGCTCACGCGCGACGAGATGAAGCACGACCCCGAACTCCTCGCGCTGATCGACAAATCCGCCGTCACGCGCTGGATCGGCGAGAAGCGGCACATCATCGCGTACCCCGTCTCCTCCAAAAACATCTACAACCTCTCCACCGTCCAGCCGGACAAAAACTTCGCCGACGCCCCCTCCATCACCTACACCACCAAGGGCTCGAAGGCCGAGATGCTCCGCGTCTTCGGCGACTTCTGCCCCATGATCGTGCGCATGCTCGACCTCGTCCCCGAGGGCGAGGTCTGCGAGTGGAAGCTGCGCGTCCACGCGCCTATCCCCACGTGGGTGCACGGCAGCGTCGCGCTGGTCGGCGACGCCTGCCACCCGACATTGCCGCATCTAGCGCAGGGCGCGGCGCAGGCGATCGAGGACGCGGCTGTGCTGGGCGAGGTGCTGGCGCGGATGCCGGCGCAGGACCCGGACACGATCAACAGGACGTTGCAGGTGTATCAGCAGCTGCGGAAGGAGAGGGCGGAGACGCTGGTCGAGTTGGCGGCGGCGTCGGGGCGCGCGTTGCATCTTGGTGAGGGCGCGGCGAAGGAGGAGCGCGATAAGCAGTTTGCGGCGCTGAAGGAGAAGAAGGGGGGTGCGGTGCCGGATAAGTGGGCGGATGCGGATGTGCAGAAGAGGATTTATGGGCATGATTGTATGGAGGTTGCGGCGGAGGAGTATGAGGGGTTGTTGAGGGGGGTGGTGGCGCAGAATGGGGTGGTGGCGGCGTGAGTGGAGAGAAGGGATTGTGCATAGGATGTACGTTTTGATATATACCGCAGTGAATAGACTTGACTTCTTTACAGACTTGCTTATGTTCTGTGCACTGCCAACCAGTATTCAGTATCCTTTGAACCTCTCTCGATAACCGGACATCACTTAACAGAACTCAGTCCACCTCCCTCCTCCGCAACCTCACCACCAAACCCCCCACCAAATCCGCAATCCCAAAACTCGTCATCGGCGGCATTCCCCCAGCCTTCTTCTCCCCCTCCTCTCCACCAACCAACTCCACCCGATACCTCGCCAAAACCGACGCCGCCACCTTATTAATCTCCACGCTCGCTAGATTCCGTCCTATACACGCCCTATGCCCGGCACCAAACGGCATCAGCAACTTCATCCTCTCCGCGACCGCCGTCCCTCCTTCTCCCCCTCCCCCTCCACCGCCACCACCCAACCACCTCTCCGGCACAAACCGCTCCAGCTCGCCTCCAAACACCGCCGGGTCGTGATGCAACGCATGATTCGTCACACTCACGTCCGTCCCACCCGGCACCCGCGCGCCGGCCACGATCGTCCCACCACCCGGAACCACGCGCATCAGCGGCATGGTGAAGACCGGGTTGATGCGCAGCGTCTCGGTCACGGCGGCGGCGAGGTACTTGGCTTTCGTGGCGGTCGTCGCGGCGTAGGGGACGCATCCACCTGCTGCTCCCTCTCCTCCTCCACCCCTACCACCTTCACCGCCGCGCCCGGCACCTGTGGCACCGGCCAACACCTCGTCCTCGAGTTTGGAGAGGGTTTGTGGGTTGTGCAGCAGGTGCCAGAACAGCAGCGTGATGGTGGCGGCGGTGGTGTGGGAGCCGGCGATGATGAAGCCGAAGGCTTCGGTTTGGATGTCGACGACGTCGAGGTTGGAGGAGGCGTCGTCTTCGTAGGACGAGATGAGTTTGGCGAGGAGGTCGCGGCGGGACGGGTCGGGGTGGGCGAGGCGGGTTGTTATGCGGTCGATTGCGAGCTACCAACCTTTAGTCCTGGAGAGGGAAGAGAGTAAGAAGTGGAGGGTGCCATTACCTGGCGGAGCTTCATGCGGCCTTTGATGGTGGCTTGCAAGGCGGGAATGGGGACGTAGGGCAGGTACTTGTTGACGAGGGGGACGATGGCGGGGAATTGGCCGGTGAGCATGGCGAGGAAGACCTGTCATCGTCAGCACGACTATCGAGGCAGAGATGGAGCAAGGGGGGAGGGGGTTGGTTGGGTCTGACATGTTCTTTAAGCGGCGGCAGTGCCTCCGTCTGTCCCCGTTCCAGCATGTCGAAGGAGCGCGAGAACGCCAGTTCGCCGAGGACGTCGATGACGAAGAAGGAGATCCAGGCTTTGAGGTCGATGGGCTCGCCGGTGGCGGCGGCGGTGTCGAGGCGCGCGAGGAGCTTCGCCAGGCAGCTGTCGATGTACGGCTCCATCTGCGTTACGGATTGGAGAGAGAAGCCGGGGGTAAGGGCCTTCTTCCGGGCCGCGTGGATGTTCTCGTCGCGCGTCCCGAAGATGTTGGGACGGAGGGCTGTGAAGGCATCGTAGAAGGAGCTTCGCTCAGGTCAGCGGTTGGAGCGGCGATGTGTAGATGTGGAGGGGTTACCTCTTCACGAATGACTTTCCTGTCAGGTAGATGTCTTTGACGGCTGCTGCATCGCTGATGTCAAGATGGTTGGGGCCAATGCGCACGATCTTTCCATGCTCTTGATGCAGCTTCAAGATTGCATACTCAAGATCTCCTTGATAGACATGGTATGCCTTCCAGACGCTGCTCAGGGAAGCCAACAGAGGTCCGGGGTACCTTGACAGTGGGTGCAGGAAGCGCTGATAGATGACGTAGGCGCATATGACAGCAAAAACGACGATTTCAAGCATGATTGGAATATTCTATTGAAGGGTATGGTAGCGTGATCTTGTGCGTCTCTGGCAAGAAGACGGCGCGCAGTGTCGTAGAAATTGGGTCTGAGAGCTATTCCGAGGCCTCCGCCAACCCCGCATTGCTCTGCATAGAATAAAACTTCGCACTGACGTATTAACCGGTAGGGATCTGCTTCGTCTGATCCGCAAATTCCGGGTCGGCACATGTTCTAACTGCCGAAACTCAAAATAAGCTTAATCCACATACTATCATACGCCACCCATGCTCCTGGCAATCACCCTCAAGCCGCATCGGATCTACCGGCATCCCATTAGCCGATTTCACCAGTAACCACCACACCTAGCCAGGGCATCTTCAGCACAAAAAAAAAACCTCGAATATATTTACATATCTACAGATAGGTATAGAGCAATCACCACCACCGCCACCTCCCCCAATCCAACTCCCCATCCCTAAACCACGTCTTCCCGCCTCCTCCTTCCCCAGCGCCCTCAGCAACAAGACTCTCCCACGTCCTCTCCAACCCCACCTCGAGTCCGCCCCTCGCCGTCACCCTCGCCCCACTCAACCCCACCACGCCGCTCACCTTCCCCGTATGCGCGACTTCTTGCCGGCCGCACCCGGCTCCAGCTGCGTCATCCGGCACCCACACGCGCGGCGCCCCACTGACCATAGCGGGCGAGGCGTACGCGTCGGCGAAGAAGCGCTGTAATCTCTTATACTCCGCTTCCTTCGCTTCTTCTTCCTCCTCCTTCGCTTCTGCCTCTGCTACTACGTCTGCATCCGCCTCGGGTCCTGCTGCTGCCGCGTCGCCGCTGCCGTCCGGTCCTGCGTCTCCGCTCCCGGACGGTGAGGGCGCGGACGGCGGCCAGGCAGACGACACCCCGCGCCCCGAGACGTCAGGCATCTCGCCCGTCTGCGGCATCAGCAGCGCCTTCAGCCGTCCGTAGTCGTCGTACACCTCCGGATGGAGGAAACCGAGCACCTTATGCTTGACCTGCTCGACGACGCTTAACTTCGGTCCGCCGAGGGCAGGCGGGAGGGGCGGGGCCGGGGGCGAGATGAGCGTGGCCACGACGGACGACGCGGCTTGGGCGGTGGCGAGGGCGTCGCGGGCGGTTTTTTCTGCAGTCGAAGGCTGCGGCTTGGGTTTTTCTTCTTCGTCTTGGGGGGAAGATGAGGGGTTGCCTGGGTCCTCGGGGGGGTTGGACGAGAAGTGCACGCGGGCGATGAGCTTGAGGAGGTCGAGGGTCGTGGCGGCAAGGCCTTCGGCGCCTTCGAGGGCGCGGGCGTTGTTCTTCTTGCGGCGGCGGGCGGGTAGGGAGTCCGAGTCGGAGTCGGAATCGTCGGAGGAGTAGTCGGCTTCTTCGTTCTTTGAAAGGGGAGCTTTCTTCGGCGAGGTGGGCGAGCGGGACCGGGTGCCGTTCGAGACGTGGATCGTTTCCTGTTCCTCTTCCTGGAGCGGCTCCTCGTCGAATGGCGGGTTCGCGTTCGGCGGCTCGAACGGCGGATAGTCGAACGGCAGGTCGCCAAAGCCCGGGTGGAGCAGCGACTGCGAGTCCGCTCCGTTCGTCTCATCCTCAGCAGCCGCGTCTCCAGTCTTCCCATTCGACGACAGCGTGCGCGGCAGGTTGTCGAGGAGCGGGCCGACGGCCTCGTTGAGCGAGATGTGGATGACGGCCGTGGTGGTGATGCTGATGAACATCATGACGACTGGGCCAAAAGTCAGGCGCAGGGCGAACAAACCCAGCAAGCACACCTCGGCCAAGTACAGGCCGGTCAGCAGCTGCTTGAGGGCCAGGATGTACGAGAGCCCGCGCGTGTCGATCTCGGACGAGTAGACGTAGAGCAGGTTGTACTTGAAGACGGCGTGCATGATGGAGCAGCCCAGCGCCGTGAAGCCCAGGATGAGCGGCGCGATGACCGAGTAGCTGATGGCGATGACGCCCAGGTTGATGAAGACGGGCATGATGCCGCCCCAATGCACGGGCCGCATCCGGTGCCAGCGCCTGTACATGATCTTGGGGTTGCGGCCGAAGCGCTGGGCGACGTAGTATTTGAATATGGCCGAGAGGTGGACGATGTCGCTTGCGCCCTTGCCGAGACATTGGATGATCATGTAGGAAAGGTAGAAGTTGGACGCTTTCGGGAGACAGGTGGCCAACAGGCTGCGAGCTGACATTGGGTCGTTGATGATGGATGTTATGGACGCCGAGGCCGAGGACGTGAAGGTCGTGACGAGGAAGACTTGGAGCACTTGGAATCCGAAATAGGCGCGCTGAGTGAACATCTCAACGTGGGTGAGCGAGGGCACTCCTGCCACTCTTGCAAGCACTGCAGCATACGTTAGCATTGCTGTGATCATCCAAGGTCGTCTTTCTCACCTCTCAGGATGCCGGGGACAATAGCCATCAGCATGGACAAGGCAAATGCAGGCAGCAATCCCGTCAAAAACCCGAGGAGCGTCTCAGGAAGCAATTCGATCCAGCTCAGAAACGGAATGCTCTCAGCCAGAAAACTGATATTACTCGTCATCCCCACAAACGCGCAAGGAATCGACCAGAACACCGTCATCAGCGCCGTCGCCGTCATGATGCCCGTCCGCCTTATAATCCTTTCCCACCACCGCATCCTCAGCGAGAACCAGATAATCTCGTACGGCCGCACACCGATATACCGCTGCGACATGTGCGACGGCCGGTGGTGCGCGAGCGACTGGTACGCGATCTGCGCCTCGTTCTGCGACGTGAATTCGACAAAGGCCGCGGGCATGGGGTTCCCCACGTCGCCCCGGTTCACCCGCTTCCGCACCTTCGCGATCTCCTTGCCCAGCTTCTTCAGCCGCTTGCGCGTCCACCGGATCGTGTCGACGCGCCGCCCGTAGTTGGCCAGAGGCCGGTGCCACGGCCGGTCTTCCTGCGGGATCCACTGCGCTGCGATGGAGCCGGGGACGTCGAAGGGTGGTCCGTCTGGGCCGAACTTCACTGGCTCCACGGCGGCATGGTGTTGGTCGTCGTCGGCCTTCTTATCATCCCCGCTCTCGGTGCTGGCGCTGGTCGTCGTCGCCGTGCGCGTCCTCTCGCGCTCCACCGAGCCGTTCTCGAGGTCGATGTTGCTGCTGTCCTGCCTTGGGACCGCGATGTCGGGGTGGCCGCCGTTCTTCGCGACGATGCGGCGGTAGGCCAGGTTCGTCTTCCGCACGAGCTCTAGTTCTGCATCCTGCAAGCGCGAGGCGGTTTGGTCTCTCTCGCGCACCAGCCGCTCCAGCTCCCACGACGTCTTGGGGATCCACACGGTCTTGACGGCATCCCCGAAGACCTTGCGCAGCTTGGCCTCGTCCAGCAGCGGCTCGGGCACGCAGGTGAAGAGCACGGTGCGCGACGACAGGCGGTCGGCGTAGAAGGGGCTGAGGAGGTAGGCTTGCCGCAGGTTGATGGCGTAGATGCATTCGCGGCAGACGGTGTACAAGACGAAGCCTGCCAAGGGAGGTTAGCGGAAGGATTCTCAGTGGTGGTGCAAGGGGGAAGGGGGAAGACAAGGAGGAGGAGAATTGACTCACCGAAGAACAGCCATGCCACAACGCCGTGGGCGAAGAACCAGCCCTTGTGGTCGTCGCTCACGTTGCCAAACGTCAGGCGGTCCAGCTGCTCGCCGGCCCCGCCCCCGCAGATGTGCAACGGCAGCAGGATCGGCCACGTCAGGCAGCACCCGCAAAGGCAGATGTTGCGCACCACTCTGAGGAACCGCAGGAACAGGAACCCGTCGACCGACGAGTGGTTGAGCACGTAGGCATCGGGAAGCTGCCAGAAGGCCTTGAACCAGGTGAACCACGTGCCGGGCAGGGAGGGCGTGCGCTCGCTGTATACCCCGTTAGCTTCGAGAAGGACAACGGTGCACAGAGATCGGAAGACGCACTAAGGGTGTAGGCTCGAGAGAAAGGTGCGCGGCGCATATACTCGCGGGCACTTGCGGCGCAGGACCAGGAAAATGGCCAGGCACACGCCGACGTAGATGGAGACGGGAATCAGCGTCGTGAACAGCGCCGAAATGGAGGCAGAGTTGGAGCCGGAGCTGATGCCCGTGATGGTGGCCGACGACGAGTTGTCGAGCGAGCTGCCGATTCGGGGATCATCTTCCTGGTTCTGTTTGGAGTTGTCAGCCTTGTCCGTTTCGTTTCATCAATGCCACACAGGATCCTTACCACCGGATCACTCCGAGCAAATAATAGACCTGCGCCATCCATGGGAGCGTCGCACGCATTGGGTCCACAGGCGTTTTTCGCTGGGAAGAGCGAAGAAGAAAAATAGCTGCTGAGGCTGTTTAACGTTGATGTGGATGCGGAGCGGAGAAGACAGGAGAGACGATAAGCCATTCCCGCCTTGCCGAGATTTCGCGCCCCAGAATTGCGCCTTCCAATCACGAAATGCGTGGGCTGAGCGCCCGATCGGCGAGCGCTGATGATTCGGAGCTGCCGCGCCCTATCCGCAATTTTGGCTGCACCTTGACGATTCAGTTCCCATTCGACGAACCGCGCCGTGGCGTTGGACCCATCCCGCCTTGGGCATCGCCCGCTGCCCGCCGAAGTGGCGATCCCAAGAGTATAGCGAATAAACTGCGCCACACCACCGTTTGCTTGTCTCCCTGTCTGCAGCTGTTCTAGAAACGCCGCAGCTTGTCGGGGGCATCTCCGGGTGGCACGCTGTCAGGGAAGACAGAATCTTCACCCCTCAATGCGTCTTCGCGTCAAAAAGACACATTTCTCTTTGCTTTTTCCGCTCTCCTTGGCACCTTTTTTAGCGATATATTGAATCATGGCAGATCCCTTCTGCGACCAGCAAATGCTAACCACGTGGAAAGGATCCTCCGCCTCGCTCCGCCCGTCCAAAAGATCTGCAAGGACCCGCTTGATGATTTTAGCGAATGCGGAAAAGAGCATGTCCACGCGGAATACTACTGTGTACGGGCCCCTTCTGCCGGAGCTGCCAGAGATTTTCTACGCGCCGTTGCAACGTTGCAAAAGGGCGCTTGCGTACGTCATTTTAGGGGCGTGTTTAGTGGGCGTGCAAGGACGCGGCGTGTGTTGTAGACTCCACGTGTGATCTGTCCGAGGCTGTTCGAGACGTGGAACGACACCTGGTGGGGTAGGGCTTCGGCCTGCTGACTTCAGCCTCGAGTGAGAAATTTCTCACGCACACCTCGTGGTCCCATTCAATCGGGTTCGACACGACCAGGCTCTCCCTTCTGCCGGCGGCTGATCCGCCTTCAATTCCGACCCTGCGGAGCGCCAATTGCTTGCTGTCTCACTTCAGCTGAACTCGAAAGCCTCTGAGCAACTGTTGCCCCGTGCAGCGCTAGCAACAATGGATCCGCAGGCTCTACCTCGGCTGCCGATCCCCAAACCACTGCATCTCTGTCCGGATCCGCCGACGACAGCATGCAGCCGAGTGCACACCCAATTTACCAAGGCTGAGGCAGCAAGGCCAAGAAACACGGCAGCGAACAATTGACAAGGGTGGAACATGTTGCAAGGGCCGCGAAGCCGTCTATGATTGATGAGAGGAGAGAATTGGCCTCAAGCTACTTTCCAGAATTTTTCCATCACCCCTGTGCCGCGCCCAGCCAGCCAGCAAACCCGAAACTTCGGATTGCGGCTGAATAGAACACGCACACCCCGACACTCGGCGCTGGCCGAGAAAGCAAGGATTGCAACGACTCCTCCTCACTGACTCAGTAATCCAGCTCCGCACCGCCGGCCAGGAAGTCGAACTTGCCCAGCGGCACCCCTTTCATCCTGCACAGCCCGTACGCCGTCGTGTTGTGGAAATAGAAGTTCGGGATGCCGATCTGCTGGATATACTTGACGCCGTCGGTGAACTTGAACTCGAAGCCCACGCCCTCTTGGCCTATATTCCCACCACTTCCGTCAGCCAGCAGCCCTCTGTCTGCCTCATCCCCCTCCCCTTCCCTCCTCCCCCCCACCCACGCGGGAGAATCACACGTACCTGACGTCCAAAACCTAAACGGCCTGTTCTCCTGGCCATCGACGTCCGCCTTGGTGAGGCCCTCCAGCCACGCGATGTCCTTTTGCACGCAGCCCATCAGGCCCGCCAGGCTGCTCTCGTCGGCCAGCTGCGTCGCCGACGGGATCCACGCCCAGTTGGCCGTCAGCGCCGTGTTGCGCGCCGTTATGCTGGCCACGCGGACCTGGAAGGTGAAGTCGTTCATGTCCGGTGACAGCCGCGCGTGCAGGATTTCGGATTCGGGCTTGTTGTTTTCTTTGCACCACGTCTCGGCCTAAAATGGGGGTGGGGGTGTTAGTGGGGGGTGGAATTGGGGGTTGGTCGGTGGTGGTGAACCGCGTTTTTTTTTTTTTTTTGTTTTGAAAGAAAAGGAAGAAAATATTGGCGAGGATGTGATCAGGCAACAGCGTATCGACCACGTACCTTCTGAAGCAACGCATGCGTGTTCTTCAAGCCCCGGATCAGGAGCGGGATGGTGGTGTCGTACAACGAGTAGGCCATGGTGTTGTTTTTTGTGGTGGTGCGGTGGTGGTGGGGTAGGAGGCTTGGTGGATTGAATGTGCAACACCCAGCTCGCGGATTCGTGCCAGTGATATAGGTTGCTGTGACTCAAATGTCTCCGCGCGGTTCCCCACATGCGCGGTCATTCCCCGCAGGATGGGAATAAGGCGGCCTAGAAAAAGCGATGCCGCTTTAACGGATGTGTCATCATGAATGATATCCTAGCGGTGTGAGATCTCATCCGATGCGCCGATTTCTAAGAACTACGGGCATTACGAGAAATAGGGCACATTTGTGGGTTCTACAGACACAGCATATACCGTATATATCCTCGGAGTAGGAGGTAGCAATCCCGTTTTGGGGACAGTTGCGAGCTGTAGTGGGCCGCCTACTTTGGACGGCGGATTTAGCGGCGTTACTGCTTATGGCCGCCTTAATGCGGCAACTCGGATCTACTTAGTGGCCAATACTTAATGTCTCAGACGTGCATGATCGACAAATTAAACGATGTGTTAAGAACCAAAAGCGATGCTGCTTACGTGCATTGTACTTGCAACACGACGAACACTAAGAAATTCTCCGTGCGCACCGGTAACCGTCGGTCATCGACGCACGATAAGGTGCAAATAACTGTGTTCTGAGGGAGCGATTCGAGGTCCGGGAGTGAAAGGAAGAGGGGGGTCCGGACAGCGCCATCGTCGGTGACGCCGTGAGCTCTGGCGTCGATAACGGGAACCTGACTGAGAGAGTGCATGGTCAGGCGGAAAAGAGGGGGTTCCGACAAAGTTCCCCAGCTCTGCAGTGTGCCCAAAACTAATCGAAAAGTTTACTCGGAATATGGGACCGAAGTGTTTTCAAGGCCGGCGTCCTCCGCTGCTGCCTCCCCTCCAACCTCCCTTAGATTCAGCACTTTCCTGATCTAGCAATTTGCCAAGGGTTATCACTAGTCAGCATCAAACTAATTAATGGTGTTGAATTTCGCGACCAATCGATAAGCTCGGATAAGCATACAGGGAGGCTGGAGAGGAGGCTCTTGATGCTGGCGTGGATGATGATGTCGAGGAGGAAGATGAACTTGCTCTAATTAAGAAACTTTACAGCGAATTTCTACCCACGGTAAGACGTGTGACAAGAGATAGATAGTGAAACCAGCAAACCCAAACCTAGAAAACCACACAAGGACTGCAATTAACAGTTGTGTAAATTACCAGACCCAACTCTTTTTTTCGTAGAAAACCCCAAACCCAAGCATCGCCGGCTAAACCCAACTTCTTCACCAAAATCTACCATCTCTAACCGCAGCAGAACTTCAACGAAATTAAAATCTAAGTGCTTTCTTACTAATAGTAATAACTAAGCCTGTAGATATCTGTCATAATGTTTTGTAGAAGAGAAGGTTAACCTGCACGGTCCAAGAGGTGGGTTTGGCCGGTGATAGTTGGGTTTGGTAATAACCCCATAATAGTTTTGTTATCGTTACCAAACAGGACCTTTTTCGCAAAATGCGGACCAAACAGGACCTTGTTTGGTAATAACCCTTAATAGTTTTGGCTCTTGGTGAAGCAACGCTCCCATAAAGGCTTGACTCATACCTAAACGGCGAGCCACTCTAGTGTACATGCACCGATCGATCAACACAACGCTCATTCCTGGCCGACTGTGAACACGTTGGCAAAGCTGTGCCGATATCGCCACCTCTTCTCGTGAAGGTGGACTACACAGAGGGTAAATCTCTAATGCGATTTACCGGTGTAAGCATGCTCAACGAGGTCAAGAGCCAAGAACTCAAACTACGCATCCTCGAACTCGCTGGTCCGTTGGTGTACTATATTGGCTGTGAATGTTGAAAGCCATATGCCGTCGATGCATCTTTTATCAAATGACTGGATTTGGAACGTGCACGGACGGTCGGGAAAATGGTAATGAAGCTCCTCTAGGCCGAAGAAGGCGAACTGTGTGAACACTAAGGCACTTCTGACACTGGAATGCGCTCTTTCTTTGACCTCGTGCTCGTATTCACGAAGTAAAGCCGGACTTGGGCCATCACTGCTTTTTTCGTCTACCGCCTCATCTTGGACGTCGTCTGTTTGTAATACCGCGCTCCCCGTTATAGTACGGCGCACCGCAGAGAGCCCACTCACCCATTTCAAGGGCACTTCGCTCTCCTTGGAATTTTTCTCCCACTTGGGAGAAGTTGGGATTCCTAATAATGCTAGCGGACTCCCCACTTCTAATCTAACCATGCTTCCGTACGCCTTGTTGAATTTGACGCCGTCACTTGCTGAGCTCTGGGACCAGCTTGGAAACACATTATCACTTTCCAAAGTTTTGGATGGGAGTGTCCACTGGACTGGATTCTATCGGATCCATCTGCTGAAGCACCTACTTGACGAAATGTCATTTCCCAGTGGTTTTCCTACTATGGTTGGAGGCATAAGTAATCTTGGCGCGGATCTGGTGGCAGGGGGTCCCGAAGCTGAGCCCGGAATTCTGATTGGTTAAATCAGCTTTGGAAAGGCCACATCACCCCCCTGCTGCGCAGTAGTACTTTAGGTTCAATACTCCAGTAAAAGCCGGCAGGATGTCGTTAGGGTCCCAGAGCTTCCGTTTGCAGTATTTTTCAGCCGACGTCGGGAAGCTGAAGCATAAGAATGCTGAATGTTTGACAGACAAATATTCAGACTTCACCTCATCGATTATAGAAAGACATACCCCATGAATAAATTAGAGGAGGTTTTTTGAATAGAAGGCTTCTTGAAACGTCCAGCTTCTTGTGGCCCAGAGAGCCCTTTTGACGAGTTGTTTCAGGGGGTTAGCATTATATGGTACCGATATGAACCCTGAGAAGACCCTTAGAAAAGTTTTGACTGAATTCGAATATTTGGGTATATCATGCGAAACCATGGGAGAACAGGACCCTAGTTTGCCGCTGCTGCCTGGCCCTATTGCTATACTTTAAAACCCTCGACACTCGACCTCAGGCATTCTAAACAACGAGCCTGTCCTTCTCCACCGTCAGCGGCGCCTCACCCATTCACTAGACTTTAC
Organism: Lasiodiplodia citricola; assembly: GCA_023089105.1. NCBI lineage: Eukaryota > Fungi > Ascomycota > Dothideomycetes > Botryosphaeriales > Botryosphaeriaceae > Lasiodiplodia > Lasiodiplodia citricola. The sequence continues at coordinate 75,149 of JAJNLL010000089.1, read as the reverse complement.
GCACAAACAGATATACGGGCTTTCGATACTCGAAACACGTCGAACGTGCGGCAACATGACGACTATGCAGCAACAACAGCGACTGCGGCAGGTGATCCTCGACCAGTTGTTCCAGTCACATCGTCCAGAGCCTGGGCTATGGCATGCAGATCTAAATGTAAACGAGCGTGTCAGCACCGTCTTGAGCCTGTAAGTTACATATTTTTCCGCTGCAAACATGTAGCGACTGACGCGGCTACCAGATATACCGCAATTAAGCTTGGCAAGCCGGATACACCAGATCAGGAGGCCTTGTCGATAGCGTTCTGCAAGGAAAATCTCTGCTTCCTTGGACGAAACAGTACGGTGAGGCAGTGCGTCTTTTCTTTGCCAAGAAAGCAAGATTCTAACTATTCCATCAGGAAGATTATTACAAAGCTACTAGCGAACGACTACGATATTACCACAGTATGTTTGGGCAGAACTCCCAGGCGTTGCAAATGTTTAGCTATTTGTAATAGTAATAACACTGTATATTAATCGATGGAAGTGCCATATTTCAGCTTTCAGCCCCGGACTTCCCAGCATAACATACCTCAGCAAAGCTCGCCGCTGCAGCTTTTCCCGGACGGACAACAGAACCCGCATATCACGATCAACGCACCACGACAGTTTTCGACACCGGAACGGGAGAGCCACAACGCGCAATCCTCACAGATACAAACACCGCAAGCCCCCTCTCATGGTCCAGGATCACGTCCGTTCCAGCGCCCCGCATCTTCCGCCACGGAGGAATGGAAGCGGCAGAAGCTTGTAGAGGCTGCTAAAAACACGGCCATCGACGAGTTGATGGAGCTTGTAGGTCTGGAAAAGGTTAAAGAACAGGTTCTTGGCACCAGGGACAAGGTCAAGGTCTACAGGAAGCAAGGAGCGAATATGGAGAAGGAGCGGTTCAACGTTATCTTCCAAGGGAACCCTGGAACAGGTTAGTGTGCTCCTTGTTTCCTCCTGCTCCGATCCACCCACCAGATAACTTTGACTGCACCTGCTAGTGGCTCATACTTACATATGTGATAGGAAAAACCACCGTCGCCCGCCTGTACGCCAACTTCCTCTTCTCAATCGGCGTCTTGTGGTCCGATTTCGTCAAGGAGACTTCTGGGAGCAAACTGGCTGCCGCGGGAGTCTCAGGTGCACAGCGAATCCTGGATGAAATAATAGAGGACAATGGCGGCGGCGTTCTCTTCATCGATGAGGCCTACCAGCTCGTCGCTCCGCACGTTCCTCTTGCGGGACGCCAAGTGCTCGACCTCATCCTCACAGAAATGGAGAACAACGTCGGGAAGCTGGTCGTCATCTTCGTCGGCTACGCCAAGGACATGGAAAAGCTATTCGAGCACAATCCAGGTCTGCCCAGCCGCGTGCCGTACACGCTGCACTTCGAGGACTTCAGTGACGAGGAGCTGTGGCGCGTACTGCGTGACAAGATTGATAAACGATACTACAAGAGGATGAGGGTCGAGGGCTCGATAGATGGGCTCTACATGCGCGTCGCCATCCGCCGACTCGGCCAAGGTCGCTGCAGCAATGGCTTCGGGAACGCCCGCGCGGTCGAGAATCTGCTTTCTCGGATCGCGGGGCGTCAGGCAACGCGTGTGAAGGCACAAGAGAGGAGCGGCGGCAACCCGGATCATTTCCTCTTGACGAAGGAGGACATTCTCGGACCAGATCCCACCGGTTTCCAGAGCGCGGCTTGGACGCGGCTGCAAGAGATGATCGGGCTGGATTCGGTCAAGCAGTCGGTCCGCAATTTGATCGAAATGGTCGACCAGAACTACCGGCGCGAAATGGCGGAACTCAAGCCCCTCCAGGTGTCTCTGAATCAAGTGTTTGTCGGATCCCCAGGCACGGGCAAGACGACAGTGGCGAAGCTGTACGGACAAATTCTGGCCGACCTCGGTCTCCTCAGTAAGGGCGATGGTAAGCAACACCCTTTCCTTCTCCCCAAACACGTGCTAATCATCACATACAACAGTCGTGCTCAAGAACCCCTCCGACTTCATCGGCGACCGCGTCGGCGCATCGGAAGCCAACACCCGCGGCATCCTCGCCGCAACAGCCGGCAAAGTCCTCATCATCGACGAGGCGTACATGCTCGACGGCAGCGGTGGCGACACCTCAACGCAACACCAGGACCCCTTCAAAACGGGCATCATCGACACGCTCGTCGCCGAGATCCAGGGCACGCTCGGCGAAGACCGCTGCATCATCCTCGCCGGCTACGAAGACAAGATGCAGGCCCTGTTCCGCAACTGTAATCCAGGCCTGGCGCGGCGCTTCCCCATCGAGAGCGCTTTCCGCTTCGAAGACTTCAACATCGACCAGCTGATGCAGGTCCTCGAGCTGAAGATGCGCGAACAGGATGTACGGGCCACGGAAGATGGACTTAACGCCGCACGCGAAGTGCTGGCCCGCACGTTGATGCGGCCGTCCTTCTCGAACGGCGGCGAAGTCGAGCGCTGTCTCGCCGCAGCAAAAACCAACTACCAGGCGCGGCAGGCGAAGAGGCCGGTGGCCGAGCGTGCGTTCGACACGCTGCTCGAGGCGGAGGACTTCGATCCAGATCGCGGAAGGATGGCAGATGATAGCAGCTGCAGGAAGATGTTGTCGGGCCTCGTGGACGATACCATCATCGCGAAGCTAGAGGAGGTCCAGCAGATCTGGCAAGCGGCAAAGCAACGCAACTGTGACCCCCGCGCGCTTGTGTCCACCAGATTCATCTTCAAGGGCGGCCCAGGTAAGTACCCCCTCTCTTCCAACCCCCTCCCGAGCCAAAACCACACACTAACACTAACCTCCAGGCACCGGCAAATCCACCGTCGCCAACAGCATCGGCGCCCTCTTCCACTCCCTCGGCCTCCTCGCCACGCCGGACATCGTCTCGTGCTCCCCCTCCGACCTGATCGGCCAATTCGTCGGGCAGACGGCGCCCAGGACCCGCGCAAAGCTCTGTAAGGCGCTGGGGAAGGTGCTCGTCGTCGACGACGCGCACAACTTGCACAACAGCAGCACCTTCGCCACCGAAGCGCTCGCCGAACTCGTCGCTTTCCTAGCCAACCTGCAGCATGCAAACCGCCTCGTCGTCGTGCTGGCTGGCCATACGGCGGGTATGAATGCCCTCATGGCATCGGAACCGGCGCTGGCGGCGCATTTCCAGGAGGAGGTTGTGTTTGAGGATTTAGCGCCGCGGGCTTGTGTTGGGGTGTTGGGGCGCGAGCTGGGGCGGTTGGCTGTCCTCCCCGGTGATGGTAGTGATGGGGCGTCGCCGTCGTTCCTGGCCGACCCCCAGGGCCAGGGCTACGCCAAGCTAGAGGGCGTTTTTGCGGAACTAAGCCGCTTCCCCTCGTGGAGCAATGCTCGTGATGTGCGCGCGTTGGCGACGAGGGTTGCTCGCGCTCAGATGGTCGCTGTTGCTGGTCGTAGCGACGCCGAGGGGCTGGCGCTGGACGAGGTCGTGGAGGGCTGTGCGAGGGAGATGCTAAGGACGCAGAGGGAGCGGTGTGGGGGCGGCCGCGGTGGTGCGGTTCAGCGTCGCTTCCAAAACGAACGGGAACTGGTGCGGACGGAGATGGCTGGAGCGCCGCCGCCGCCGCCACCGCCGGCGGTTGATGTGCAGGTGATGAAGGCTGTGGATGAGGGGATGGCGGAGGAGAGGATGGTGGATGGGGAGGAAGATAGGGATGAGGATGAGGAGGAGGAGGAGGAGGAGGAGGAGGATAGGAACGAAGATGAGGGCGAGGATGAGCGGCCGGGCGAGCTGTCTCATGAAGACACTCAGGCGCTGCTGCGACGGATTGGGCATTGCAAGGCTGGGTATCTGTGGATGAAAGAGGGGAGCGGGTGGCGGTGCCAGGGGGGATCGCATTATGTCAGTAATGAGCAGCTGAATGCTTATACTTGACCAAAAATGTGAGACCGCTACACCAAGTTGCCGAGGGAAAATAAAGGGGTAATTAGTGCTGCTGCGCATGAACGAAACACAAGTTCCGGCTGAGGTGGTCGCCAGGCTAACGATAGTCACAATGGCGATGATAAAGAGGGTGAATATCTTCTAACCAGGGAGAGTGAAAGACGGAGGAAGGTAAAAAGTTCATGGATGCTGGGTTGAAGGATCTGCAGATTGGTGGATGCGAGATCTTTCGTCGACAACTCTTTTATACGTACTTGAATAAATAATTTTCACCAATAACTAAGATGCAGGCGCTCAAGTGTTGGATGACTCCAGATAGTGTACACTGTATCGAAATTCTCCATATGAATAGATCCAAAGCGACATGCCGTACTACACTGACCTGACCCACTGGGTATTCTGTCCTCATATCATCGACGAGTCTCTACTCCCATCTCATATGCCTCTGACCTCCCATTCAATTCTACAATATGAGTATCTGTGCCCATCTCGACGACTCCCGGAGCCCTTGCTGCCTGATTAGCCGGAACGTCCGTAGAAGACCGCCTACGCCGACGCAGCAGCAAAACCGTCACCACTGCAACTGCTGTGATGCTGGCTACCGCCGCACCAACTGCAATGCCAGCCTTTGCACCTACAGACAAGTCAGAAGACGATGTCGGGCACGCCGTTGGCGAAGCTGTTTGCAGGGCCGTTGTAGTCGCGACGGTCGGGGTCGTAGTAGTGGAGGATGTAAGAGACGAGGTCAAGGAGGATGAAGTAGTGGTTCGTGATGCAGGTGTGGATGATGATATTGAGGAGGATGAGGACGAGGATGACGACGACGACGAATTTGCCTTGATGAAGAATCCACGGCTGCTTAATATGTCGTCGACGAAACCGACCGGGTACGACGTCAGCCCGGATATACCGCTGGACAGCCGCAGTGCGAACTTTGAGCTCCTCTCTATTTCGGCTTCGTCGATGTTGTCGCCTTCTCCAACGGTCCATTGGTACTCTCCAGTGTTTTGTTGTTCAGCTGATCATTATCGACCAACGTTAGTATCGCCATGGTGAACTTGAATGAGTTTACTGACTTGAAAGGACTCCAATGACTATCTCGTCTTCCATGTCCCAGTGTGTCACGCGCAGGTTAATATTTGTCAGTGCAGTGGTCCATGTTATGGTAACGTTTTCTCCGAGTGTGAAGGTTTGGGAGAGATCGTTCTCGTCATTTGACGGGTTGGTGAATTGATCTGCCAATACGCCGTAGGGGAGATGTGGTAACACGAGGAGCAGGAGTTGGCAATACATGATGAAATTCGGCATGATGATCAACTCAGCGCTTCTCTATGCGAGGCTAACAAAGACTGAGTGTGTACACTTCGACTTCAGGGTGGCTCACTGAGGGAACTAAGAGAGGACAAACAACTGGTTGATTCACAAGACGTAAGAGTACGCTTGGATTTATCTATCAGAGCCTCAATGTTGGTACATTTGGGGACCTTACTCAATTCAGATGCACGCCGACACCATTCAGTTCGTTAGGTTACACAGCACCACGCGGCTGCAAATCTACTCCTATATCTTTCTAGCTTATCGCTGTTCAGAGCATTGACTGTATTTATTTTTGTACTGCGTTGGATGAAACGCGGAGTAATTGCTCAGTGTCTTGCGGTTCTTTCCTTTCTTGGTAAGATTTCCGGGCGCTAGGATCGTCAAGTTGCTCGATATAGCATTCAGCTGTCTAACGTAGAGATTGGCGTTTAGCCCCCACTCATCTATACACCTCACCTATCGGAAAGGATTCCCGGTCTTTTTCCTTAATGTGTAGAACTGAGTTCCTAGTGGCCCGGAAATGAGCACCATGGAAGAAGGGTTCACTTGAAAGAGGCGTTTGGAAGAAAAACAAATATGAGACAAGCCATGCCATGTATCTCTGTTGTGACCCTAATCGGTGAGCATGAACAACGTCATCATAAGCATAGCAGGTATACATGGACCAAAAAGTAGGATATATAAGTCGAATTAATAAGCAACAATCATGCGAATATTCAAATCCTCCCTCCGGGTATACTAAGCTCTCAACTACCGAAATTCAAGTCTCCTAAAAGAGAACCACCATGGACCAATCCCCCCGCTTACACAACATTTCCGCGCACCTGCTTGATCGACTTCACATTCAGGTTCCTCCACAGCGCCACGCTCGCCAGCGCACCACACAGAATGCACACCGACGTAATGCACATGATGCGCTGCGAGTCACCGTAAGCCCTGTTAATGCCATTCCGCTCGGGAGAGCCGACGGCATAGCTCGTCTGGACAGTGATGTCCGAGTAGATGGACGCGACGTCGGTGCCCTCGGGGGTGTACTTGACGAGGTTCTTGTAGAAGGTGCCGGTCCAAATAGCCGCCGCGATACTGCCACCAATAGCCGAGCCAATGCTGCCGAACAGATCCAGCACGGCCATGATGACGGCAACGTGCTGGTGGTCGGACGGACTCAGCATAGCCATCTCGCCGCAGATGACGATGGGGCCGCCGGCAAACGCGACGAAGATCTGCGTCATGACGATGTACCCGATGCTCTGGTCGGGCTGGCGGAAGTGGATCATGAGGCCAACACCAAGCATCATGAGCGGGACGAGGAAGTACAGGGCCCACGGCTTGAAGCGGCCGGTGCGATACACGAGGGCGGAGACGAGGATGGACGAGAAGCACGACAGGGTGCGGTAGATGTTGCTGATGTACGTCGTCTGCGCGACGCCGGTGCTCCACACGACCATCAGCATCGACGTGAAGTACGACCCCCACACCATCGAGTTCGCGAACACGAACACGAACATCAATCCGCCGAAGAACACGGTGCGGTCGGCGAGGAGTTTGAACGGGATGAAGGTGACCGGAGCCAGGTAGCGCTCCCACAGCACGAAGGCGCCGACCAGCACGCCGCCGACGACGATCATGGCGATGATCATGGGCGACCGCCAGCCGTCGGCCTGGTACGAGTACAGCGAGAAGGGCAGCAGGAACAGCGCCATGCCCGCGCCGAGAATCAGGATGCCGAACAGGTCGACGTCGACGATGAATTTCCATGCTTCTTTCAAAGTGATGTTGCGCACCTTGCCCTGCGGCGCGAGGACGCCCAGCTTCTCGGCCTTGTGCTGGTTCCACAGGAAGAGGAAGATGAGCGGGCCCAGCACGAAGGGCGCGACGATGGCCCACAGGCCGATGCCCCAGCGCCAGCCGATGCCGCCGGTGGCGAGGACGCTGCTGGTGATGGGGCCGGCGGCCCACGTCGTGAAGATGTACGGGCTGGTGGCGAAGGACAGCATGAGGGCTCGGCTCTTCAGGGTCGAGGTGTCGGCAATGTAGATGGTGAGCACATAGCTAACGCCCTGGGAGCTGTTGGGGGCTGGGTCAGTAATTGCGCTAGGTTGAGGTCTAAGAGTGGTGCTTTGCTTACCCGACGGAGTAGAAAGTGTAGGCGGCGGCGTAGGTGGTGACGTTGTTGCAGGCGGCCATCATGATGAAGCCGAGCATCCAGATCAGAAGCATCAGACCGAGGCCCTGCGGGCGACCCCAGGCGTCGAGGATCTTGGCCAGGGGAAGCTTGAACAGACCGGCAATGATGTTGGCCATGATGCTGGTTGCGGCCGTCAGGGAGTGCATTTGGAATGAACTGGTGACGAAGGGAGTGAAGACGCCGAGGGCGACCTCCTGGATCGAGGTGACGACATAGAAGAGCCAGATGCTGCGTGGTGGTCAGTGGACATAAGTGCTGTCTGGCTGCGGGCAAGATGCTTACAAGAGATAGGCAATGGCGATGTGCAGCTTGCTCCAGACGGCCGTAACGGCCTCGACCTTCTGAACACCAGCCTGAGCATCCTTGTCGATCAGGTCGCTGATGTTGTCCTTCTCGAGAGCGGCGTCCTGCTGGGGCTCAAAAGTCTTGTCGTCGCCGGCTGGCCGAATCGGAGCGGGCTCCTCCACCGGCAAATCAGCCGTCTTTTTGGAGAAGAGACCCATGGCTGTCGCGCGGGGGATCGGCAAGTCGACTGATCAGAGACCAGGTGGGAGACTGCAAGAACACCACAAGAGCGTCCTTCGAGCTGAGAGGCAATGATGGGCAGAGAGCGAAGAACGGAGGTCAGATCTTCATTGCAGCTAGATATATAGGCCTGAATGCAGGGCCAGACGCGCCGCTGCCGGCAGAAGCTTGTGTGCCATCGTTCCACCCGAGATTCCTTGGCGCACTCTCGACCGCGAGCTCTCCCGGCGATGGCATACATATACGGACAGCATTGGCGCTGCATGCATCCCCTGGTTGGTCGCCGATTCGGCAGGAGCGAGGTCGGGTTCATGTGGTGGAGAAGCAGGCGCCACGGCAGAGATTTTATCTGATCTGCGCCCACTTTTATCAATCTTATCAATCAATCTATTGGTCGCCCGAACGCGAGGGGTAGCGATCCTTCGGCAAAGTCCATGCCCAGCCCGATGCCGACCGACACCTGCTCCTCCTTCGCGACCCGTTTCCCTTCTCTTCCTCATCGCCGCACGCCAATTCCATCGCCCACCGCGCTCGCCGTCTGCCCATCGAGCCATCGATCCATCTGGCCATCAACCGACCGACCGACTGTGCGACCACGCGTCGTCGCCACTGCCGCCTCGTAGTTGCTGCGTTGTTTTGTGGACGTCGTCCTCGGTGGCTTGGAAGCTGCGCGGTGGCAGAGCTTAACACGCACGAGAGGGCAAACCTTCACCAGACACCTGTATATCCGAATATCTCCGAGTTGCCTCCAGAATCTAGCTTGTCGGTTCTTTAGAAGATCTGGTGTCGGTAGAGATACTGTTTCTGTCGTGCCTCTGGTTCTCCGACGGTGTTCCGGGTTCAGTTGGGATGACGAACAAAGCCATCGAAACACTCCTGGGTTTGCGATGAGGTTCTATAAAACTTCAAGCACTTGCCTACTTCGAACCTCGCGGGGAAGTCAAGGCATGAAACATCGAGTAGAGGCGTCTCGGCGTAGTGAAACTCGTTGAGTCTAGGGGGCAAGCCCTCGGACATTTTTTACGCCGGGTCGGCTTTTGAAGGCTCGTTCACATTCTTTTCTTCTTACCCTTCAGCTAAGATAGCCTGCTAAGTGAAGATCGCCTCAACGGATGGATGTCTTATTTCATTCAAATCCTACTTAAGCTGCAGGATAATTGAGCCATTAGCTATTTTTCAATGACGCCAATAATATCCTTAGACTTTGCTATATAATTCGTGAGCTCTGACCAGTGTTCGAGTATCAGCTTGCCTGACTCATACTGCAACTTCGAGCCGAACCCCGTTTATTGGGTACTAAGCCCAGACTCCCGTGTAATACGTCAATTATATGTTGCACCAACAGGCAACAACTCTGCGCTTATCCTCGGCTATTTCAGCCTTGCATTCATACATAAGGACACACTCTTCTGTCTTCTCGGAATTTATCACCTCACCACTTCATCCTCCAAGTCAAAGACACCAGACAGCTTTTCCACTACAAACACAGAATTTTCTAGCTCCTGCTTTTCCCGCAAATGGTTTGCGGGCCGTGCTAGAGCGCGACGATCAACGAATATTGGCTCTTCTCTTCCATTGGCACGACGAGCCTTGTCATGGCTCTAGTCAGGAACGACCCAGCCGGCGCGCAAGGGCATGTGTGCGACCTTTGTCAACATATTCGAGTTATACATCAGAAGCCTTCAAAAGAGCGTCTTATCGACATCATGCACAGCTCATGCCCTGACTGCCTTTCTTCCAAAGACAGCGGCCAGCATCTCTGCTCACTTTGTCAGCATTGGCGATTCCAGCACGTCTTCAACTGCCTGTTTAAACCAGACACACACCAGGATAGAAAAATACCAAAAAGGATTATCTTCGTAGTAAACGCGATCAGAAACGAATACGAATACAATCTATCTAAACGGTGTGTCATTGGCGACATTATCTATCGCGCGTTAGAATTAGATCCCGAATTCCTGAGACGAACGAAACTGGAAACATTTGATGACGATCCATTGCTGCTTGTCTCATTGGTAAAAGATCCTGGATTTATCGGCGTCTCCACTCACGGTTCCTTGATATGGCTGTACCCTCCTGCAGAAGTCCCTAATCGTGTTCAACCAGAAATACAATGGAGCCTCATCAACAACTGGTTGTCGAAGTGCACAGAGAAGCATGAGAAATGTCATGGCCAATACTTCAAACAGCCAGACGAAATCCGACTTATTGATGTCCAGCGCAGAAAATTAGTTAGGGTGAATGAAAATAGCAGGTTCGTGGCCCTGAGCTACGTCTGGGGAACCAGTCGGATTTCTGAGAGGCTTACATGCCTTAAGAGCAATGCGGAGGAACTTGAGCAGGACGACGCGCTCAAGGCCGAAAAGCTACCCCAGACGATTGAAGACGCCCTCCAGGTGTGCAATAACCTTGGCGAAAAATATCTCTGGGTGGACCGTCTTTGCATCGTTCAGGACGATTCTTCTCAGAAACATGGACAGATCGAGGCCATGGCAAAGATTTTTGCTTCCGCATTCCTTGTCATCGTTGTCCTAGATGGTGACATGGAGACCGGAATCCCAGGAATACAACTGAGACCTCAAACACAAAAGCGAGTGGAAATAGACGGTGTGGTCTGCATGACCAGACTGCCTGGGGCTTATGATCTTATCAACAATTCCAACTGGGCAACACGTGGCTGGACTTATCAAGAGGCTATCCTTGCGCGACGCAAGCTCTATTTCAGTTGGGTCCAAATATTCCTCCAGTGTAACACAGATATCGAAGTGGAGGACGCAACTGTGTGGTCGAAGAAGGGACTAGAAAATGACTCGTTCTTGACAGAGCATGGCTGGTCGCTTGACAAATGGCACCAGCATTTGTCGACTTATATGGTTCGATCTTTGAGCTATCAGTCAGACATCTACAACGCCATTGCAGGGATATCAAACGCGCTCCTCCCTGAACCAGCTAGTTGGCTCTATGGATTGCCAAGAAGAGACTTTGATGAGGCACTTCTATGGTTCAACGACCTTAAGCAAGGGTGGCGAGTTTCTGATGAGGTGGTACTCCCAAGATGGTCCTGGACTTCGGTCAAAGGCAAAATATGGCAACAAACCGGGAAAGATCCTGCTAGCGGCGATGCAATTGTTGGAGCAGATCCCGCGGTGTTCACCGGGACTGTCGTGGCCTGGAACTATCAAGAGCAACACGGCGCGTCTCTAAGATATGTTCCAGTTCGAGACAGCAAATCAGTAGCTTACGTCAGACCCAGGATCAGCCGCCATTCTCAGCTCATTTACAGCGAAAAGGACCCATCGAGGCTTCAGATCACTTCTATACGGTTCCCTTATCGAAGTATTGCGGACGGTCAGATGACTTACGGCGCAAGTCGGCTCGATAGTTCACCAAAATTGCTCTGCTTTGCGATCGGTTGGAGTCAAGGATGCATTGATGTGGATTGGCCGTTTCCTGCTATATCTGAGCGTACATTCCGGGAACTAGGAGCAGATCTCGAGCAGCAGTGGCAAGAACCGGATTATCTCGAACGAGATATTGTCTTTTCTTACTCTCAGGAACAAGAGATCCCAATATCAGAGCTCGAAACGCGACTGCACCGAGGCACGCTAAAAGGCCGAACCCAAACCTCCTTCTTCTCTCTTGAGGAAACCGAAATTTATCCGGGACAGCGCACTTTTACTATCATCGATAACAAGGATAGGGCTGTAGGACAGATCGAAGGGATCGAAGAGGAGAAGGCGAATATACCCCTTCAGAGTGAGGAATCTTGCATACACGAGCTTATTGCGTTGGCAATTGGGTTTTTTGAGGGCCCCCAAAATATTGATGCGATGTATGGCAATTTTCTATCCGATGATCCCGTCGCAGAGAGTTGGTGGCATGAAGTCGTGGAGATCGACTGTATGCCTGATCCGTTAACTCAGGAGCAAATAAGCCTCTTCTGTGAGACAATGGGTCCTAATGGACTGGATATATCATACCTTGACTCAGAAGGGAGCGCATTGTCATTCATTCCAGTCGTTCGTGTCATGCTGGCAGAATGGGATGGTCCTGTTGCACGTCGAATCAGCATTGGCTGGGTTTTCCTTACGAAATGGGTCCAGTCCGCCCCAAAGTTTAAGACCGTGTATCTAGCCTAATAACTTTCCTTTTTCATTTATCGGCAAACTTATCTCATACTAATAACTTGAGTCATTCTATTTTCTCAAGCCTTCCCATTCCTATATTTATCCACTCCATCAAGAATCTAATGCAAAGCACCTCTCACTACTCTCCTCCCTATTCCCCCACCAATACGGCATCGTCACGATCTTCCCCGCGCCGAAGAACAAGAAAATAAGCAACATATTAAAATTGAACCCCGCATCGAACGCCGCGGCGAGGATGTAATTCCACCGCGCCCACAAATCATACCGCCGGCGGTAAGCCCAGAACATGACGACGAAGCCGCCAAGGAAGCTGCTAGTGTATCCGGTACTAATGTTGCCGTAGAAATGCGCCATCGTCGAGAAGAAAATAGTCGTATTACACAAGTTGAACTTGAGGCGGGGGAAAGCGCGGTGCAAGCCGTAAATAACGCACGGAGCCAGGACGCCGACCAGGAAACCGTAGGGCAGCACGCGGTAAATGTGCTGCTCGAACAGGCGGCGGGGACCGATCAGAACGTACTGCACGCCCATGGTCAAATTCGAGGTCAAGCTCTGCGCGGTCCACTGGTGCGAGGGGTCCTCCAGCTTGCCGGTCAAGTAATCGAACTTCGTGTCGAGCACCCAGCGCACGACCGCATAATTCACCGGGATACCGAGAAACGACCCGAAGACCTGGGTGAAGAACACCGTCTTCGGCGGGATGTGCATGTAATGCCCGATCTTCATATCCTGCAAGTTATACTGCGCGCGGTACCACGCATTCCCCGCAATACTCCCGTAGACAGACGCACCGGTCGGGTTCTTGAAGCCCGAGATCGAATTCACCATCAGCCCGTACAACAACTCATTCACCGTCCCGATGGGCAGCTGGAAGTTCGACAGCGCGTACAGCCACCCCAGCGGCACGACGAGGATCGCTCCCGTGCCGATGGCGACGAAGTACGTCCAGACGGGGATGAAGAGCTGGCCGCAGGCGACGATGGTGACGAGCGACACGAACGACGCGGCGAACAGCGCCGCGAACCACCAGAACGGGACTTCGTCGTACGCGCGCTGCAGCACGCTGAGCTGGTCGTCGTATTGCTCTTGGATGCGCGCGCCGCGGCGGGTGGTGCGCTCGCGCACCTTTGAGAAGGTGGCGCGCAGCTGGTCCCAGCCGAAGAGCAGCATCCAGACGATGGCGGACGTGTAGGCGGCGTAGTCGAAGAACATGTTCCAGAGGACTTGCGTGCTGACGAAGGGCGGGCCCAGCTCTGCGTAGGCGGTTTCGTTGAAGGTGACTTGGGGTGTGAGGAGGCTTGTTGTGGGGTAGGAAGTGCCGTTTTCTGGAAAAGGGGTTAGTTGTATGATTGGGAGGCCAAACGGCAAAAGTGCATACCGAGGAAGAGACGGTTGGACATCAGATTATGGTGCCACTGGCCCAATCCTCCGAACTTGGCCGCGGGGAGCAGGATCCAGCAGCTGCACGCGAAGGCGGCGAACATGACGACCTGCGTCCACCACGGCGTGAGGAACAGGTTGTAGTTGGTCGAGATGTTGCTCCAGTCCAGCGACAGGTTCAAGAAGCCCATGCCGCCGAAGCCCGCCCCGACGAAGTTGGCTACGGCATTGTTCGGCGCCACCCAGCACAGGAAGGCCAGGGAGCCGAGCATGGGGAACACGAACTCGGGCAGGAACTGCCAGAGGATGACGGCCAGCAGCACCAGGAAAAAGACCTTGGACTGCTTGCGGGACAGCGCGGTGGGGTTCTCGCGCTGCTGCTTCTGCGTCTCGAAGAGGGCCGTCTGGCAGAGTCTACGCATCATCGTCAGTTCAATTCCGAGACGCTAGAACTACAGAAAGGCAAAACTCACGCCGTGAACCATGGGAACTGCGGGTCGTAGATAAGAAATTGCCGAGCAATAGCCGCAAAGGAGTAGCCGGTCCACACGATACCCCACATGAAGAAGATGGCCACGGCGGGGTTGACCTTCGTGTCGAAGTACAGCTCGGCCATGGAGATGGGGGCGTAGCCGAGGTTGTACGTCGCCCCCGACGCCGCCGAGATGGTGATCAGGACGTGCTCCTTGACGCTGAAGGGGCCCGGGTTGAGGTTGAAGCCCCAGTTCGTGAACGGCACCCGCACTTGCCATGCTGGGAGGACCTTGGCCATCCAGGCGCCGGCGTAGCTGGATGCGATCTGCACGAAGAAGACCGAGTACGGGGCGTAGGTCGTCCGGAAGTGGCTCATCATGCTGAGGAAGGCTCCGGGCACGACGAAGATGATGGTCAGGACGAAGTAGCGGAACGTGAGCGTCGGCAGCGTCGGGTCATCGTGCAGGCTGACGATGCGGCGGACATAGGGTGGGATGTCCTTGAGGCGTGGGTCATTTTCGTCGATTGCCTCTTCGTTTTCGCCGGTCTGAGTTGTGAAGACGAACGGCGGCTTCTCGAGATCGGACACTGCAGGAGTGGGCTCGCCAGATTCCTCGGACTTCTTAGAATGGTTGTCCTGAATCAATTGTAAGTCTGGGTGTTCTGTGGGACAACGTTGGTTGCCATACCGTTGCTGCGTCCGCAGTCTGCGGTTGCGGTGTCGGAGACATGTCGATCATGCGGCTCGCACTAAAAACGCCGCAAGGATGTGGTTGCGGGAGCCAAGTCGATCAAGCCAGGGCAAGAGAAGTCTTGAAATCTTAAATGGATCACCCAGCACAGCGACTACGCTTCGATGCGGCACAGCGCAGCACGCTACAGAGGTTGCAAATGGTGTCATCGGTGGTAGTCGTATCGGTCGTGTTTGTATCACCATAGTTCGAAGATCGTCGCGCGTAAAAAAAAGGACCTCCTTCCCCATTTGACCCTATACACCGCGTAACCCGCAGCACCTGATGTGGCGAACGGTATGATTTCTCAGCAGCACCACACAAATTTGACCCTCGAAGCCGGGCTGGTGGTGGAAAAATATGCTTGCGTGAAGCTGGGTAGCAATTCATTCCGGCCGTAGTGACACTGAGTCGACAGGTGACGCGACAGGCTTGACACTGACATTGACAAAAAGTCAGTTTGTTGGGTCACGATACTGCTAGTACATAATATTTATTGCGCCATTGGAAAAATTTCAGTGCGAGTCAGGAGAGAACGGGCTAGCGCAACTCATCAAGCGAGTTTCGTGCATCCATCGCTCAGCGCCTTCGTCTACGAAAGCTCCACCATGTTGCGTATGATGAAGAACAGAAAAACGTTAATCGTCGATGCGTTGAATAGTGGAGACGGGATCGATCATATTGCTTGCTCTGGACCTTTTAACTTTAGTGATGTCGAAGTAGCAGTCTACTATTTGGCAAGCTGATCCACCACTTGATTGCCGGCTAATAGAATCCAGTGGCTATCAGTGCGTATTGTTGTTGGAGGCCTATTAGCCTTGTGACGATTGACACCGTGTTGCACGACAAGGGGAGCCAAAGCCAAAAGGGATTGCGGAGAACACGTGAAAGTCACGTGGGTTGGGCCACCTTGGTTGACCTTCTCATCATGAACAGATGGTGATTGAGTGTCTTCCCATCTTGACTCTTGCTTCGAAGCTTAAATCGTGCACCTTTCAGCCTAAACATCCGCAATGGGAGGCACGATTCAGTGATCAGCGGCAACGTATTATGCCGAGGTCACCGGCGGAATGTCACGTAAATCCTCCGTAACCACCTCTCACTCTCCCAATGCGTCCATCCCAGCGACAAAGCCCCGCCTCGTGCCAACTCTGCAGGACGAAAAAGCTAAAGTGCGATCGCACACACCCATGTTCCAACTGTTCCGCCCGCGGCGTCACATGCACCTTCCTCCAACAACCCAGACCAGGACGCCAAACGGAAGAGCGGCACGATGTTGGCAGTACAGAATCCATCCTCGCTCGCCTTGATCGGCTGGAGCGAGAAATGGCGGCCGTGAAAGCCGAGCGTCTGCCAAACAACATTCCTTCGGTACCTCAGCAAACTACCCAATCAGGCCCGAGTACTCATTCCCCGGGACCGCGTAATGGCGAAGGACATGGCAAGGAGTACATGTCATTCGAACCTGTTGGAATGCACGAACGCTCGCTCGTGTTCCGGAAGGAGTCCGAATTAACAGTGAGCGCTGCTGAGAATTACGTCGACGCTCGGCCAGCAGTCTCGGCCTACGACCACGTATTATCGTCCATCGTTCTGCCATCAGAAGCCCATGCCGTCTTCATGTTCAACACGTACATGAAAAGCGTGGAGCACCACCATCGCGTAATCCACGGTCCGACGGTGCGTGCTTTGCTCTCTCGGGTATACACCTCTCTTCCATGCGGACAGTACCCAGCCCCAGGCCACATTGCGCTGCTCCTGGTCATCTTCGCCAGCACAGCCTACTCCTGGCGTCTATCTTCCGAAGAGCAGAATCTCTTCGCCTCGTCCGACGACTGCATCGAAGCTGCACGCACCTGGGGCATCTCCGCCGTCGACATCCTCGAGCTATCCCGCCGCGTGACGGTCCGGTCCCTCGAGGATCTCCAAGCCATGATCATCGGCGCCTCGACCTTCCAATATGCTGAAGGAGACTCGCGGCACGCCAGCTTCCTGCACACCTCAGCCCTCGCGCTGGCCGGCAACCTCGGTCTCCACAAGATCGACTTCCCAGCACGACCTCAAACGCTTTCTTCTCCAGACGCTGCTATCGAGAACGAAATCAAGCGCAGGATATGGTGGCACCTCGCAGCCAGAGACTGGTACGTCCTTATCTATCTCCCTCCGAATCCAACTCACGCAGCAGCAAAGGCTCCTCGCCTTCGAATGGGGCCGGCAGGACGGAACCTATAGCATTCACCCCCGCCACATGCGCGTCGACTACCCTTTAAACGTCGACGACGACGCCATCCCCGCCGACGGCAGCACCGCAGACCCCTCCCCACTCCCCCCAACCAGCATGACCTTCCACCTCCAACACATCCGCCTCGCCGAGATCTGCCGCAGCATCGCCGACCGGCTCCCGCCCTTCTTCCACGGCGGCAGCCCAACAGACTACGACGCCATCCTGACCCTGGACGCCGAGCTGCAGTCGTTCCTAGACCAGCTACCCGCCTTCCTCCGCCTAGATTATTCCCCTCCGCACTCGCACCACCCTGCCGCGTCCTGGTCCTGCCAACGCAGCCTCATCAACGCCGAGGTGCACGCGAGGCGCATCAAACTGCACCACCCCTTCCTCTGGCGTAGCGATGCCGTCTCCCGCACCATCTGCCTATCATCCGCCCGCGCTATCCTCGACGCGGGCAGACTGCTCGTCTCGGAAGGAGGCAGGGGAACAGTCTGCGCTGGCACTACCCGCGCTGCTATCTTGTCGCACACGTTTGTCGCGGCTATCACGTTGGTCCACGATGCACAGCATGCCGGCGGCAGCGGCGGCGCTACGCAACAACAACAGCACGAAGCAGCTATCGCTGAGGTGCGCGGGACGCTGGAGCGGGCGGCGAGGAGGTCGTTGAGAGGGAAGAAGTTCTTGCATGCGTTTGAGGGGGTGGTGGAGAGGCAAAGGGGGGCTGCGGATGGCGTTGTTGCGGCGGGGGGTGATGGCGGGATAGCGGATGCGGCGGCCGTCGGGGGTGGTGTGGGAGGATACGGCGGGGGTGAGGGGGAGCTGGGAAGTGGTGGTGGTGGTGAGCTTGACGTGGCGTCGTGGCAGGCGCTGTATGCGGATCTGGAGTTGTGGGACCCGGGGTTTGCATAAGTTCTCGATGGTGTGTAGATGTTGTGCGGTCTCGCCGGTCTTCATTACTTTTTCAGCCACGTTACTGGTTTTAAGACCTTAAAGCTGCTACACTTTGGGGATCGGACGACGCTGATCATTTTCCAAGCATCCATTGTTCAGCATCCACCTGCGCCTCGACTCTTGCAAAACGATCTCACGCCTCCCATAGTCTCAGTCAAGAGCCCATGCCCGCGAAAACTGTGGTTGTATCAGTCCTGACTTCGTATTGCAAGACATTGGCTCCAGCAAGTATGGCCGATACCCTGATCATACCGTTGGACATGAAAGCGAGTAGAGTAAGCTCAGAAGTTAAGCTGCACGGAGTGTTATGCAAGTTCACATCCCATTTGTGCCCCGAATAAGACATCACGGACCTACCAGATGGAAATACCATTGGCTAAAGAGCAACTCTTGCATACGAAGGCGCAGGGAATTATGCTATTGATCACAAGGGCAAAATTGGTGGGCTACCGAGGTCTCGGGATGCTCCGCGGATAGTCCGTGGAGGTCCGTGGAGCAAAGACTCTCCGACGGCGCAAAGACACTCCAGCGGGCCGAAGAACTGCCCAAAGGGACAAAATCAATCCAGCGGACCAAAGATAGCCCGCTGGCCAAACGCATCCCCGCGAAGTAAAGATCGAGGCCTTGGCCTATGCATCTACAGGCTCTGGCACGGGCTTTTCTTTGGCCAGGCGCCCAATAATGAATACACGTATGGGAGTCTCTTGGCTTTAAAGCAATTTGCCTCGCTCTATCCTGGCTACCATTGGTCAGATTACCGTCTGTCGGCACTGTCTCAAAAGCGAGCCTGTGTATCACTGCCCTATTTCTTATCCGAAGCACCCGGCGGGTGGTCATATAAACAGACAGTAGATGGCTAGCTCAAACGGACAGTGGTATCCATTTTCTAACCTCCACTGGTTAACGGCACGAAACATGGCAAAAGAAGACCTACTCCCTATTCCCGAGCCTCGTGGCCTTCCACTTATAGGGAACATACTTGAAATTGATCCCGAATTCGCACTCGGATCCTTCGTTCGTTTGGCACAGACTTATGGTACGTAACACTACTGTGATTTTCCCCTCAATACTCACCAAGACAGGACCCATTTTCAGACTGCAGACGCCAATGGGACCTCGAGTCTTTGTGAGTAGCCAGGCTTTCGTGAATGAAGTTTGCGATGAGAGCAGATTCATGAAGAAAGTCACGGCTGCACTGCAACAAGTACGCAATGGAACGCACGACGGCTTGTTCACAGCCTACGGCCCGCAAGAAAAGAACTGGGGCATCGCACACCGGGTGCTCATATCGGCCTTCGGGCCAATCTCGATCCGCGGCATGTTTGACGAAATGTACGACATTGCTAGCCAACTCGTTTTCAAGTGGGCACGATATGGGCCGAACACGGCGATCGAGGTGGCAGAGGACTTCACCCGGCTTACACTGGACACGCTCGCTCTTTGTGCCATGGACTATCGGTTCAATTCGTTCTACTCGCCCGAGATGCACCCGTTCATCGAAGCCATGGGCAGCTTTCTCTCCGAATGCGGCAGACGCGATCAGAGGCCGGCGTTGATTCAATCCTTGATGTGGAAGACGCAAGCACAATACGATGCGGATATTTCGGTGTTGCAGAGGACGGGTCAAGAGGTTATCGACACGCGGCGGGCCAATCCAACAGACAAAATGGATTTCCTCAACGCCATGTTGAACGGGAAGGATCCGAAAACCGGCGAAGGGCTGAGTGACGACAACATTATTGCCAACATGATCACCTTCCTCATTGCTGGCCACGAGACAACATCTGGAACTCTTTCATTCCTGTTCTACTACCTCCTCAAAGATCCACAAGCGTACCAGAAGGCGCAGAAAGAAGTCGATGAAGTCATCGGCCGGGAGCCCATCAACGTCGGCCACCTGTCTAAGCTCCCCTACATCACCGCTCTCCTCCGCGAGACGCTTCGCCTCCAGTCACCGGCGCCGCTTTTCACTCTCAGCTCGGAGGACTCGCCGCAGATACTGCAGGGAAAATATCGCGTTGACGCAGGCGAACCCATCGCTGTGCTGCTCCACCAGCTACATCGCGATCCGAAGGTCTGGGGTGATGATGCGGAAGAGTTCAGGCCGGAGAGGATGACGGATGGCAATTTCGACCGGATCACGACCGAGTATCCAAACTGCTGGAAACCCTTCGGAAACGGGATGCGAGCGTGCATAGGAAGGCCGTTTGCGTGGCAAGAAGCTCTTTTGGTATGTATATGCGCGGTTTCAAACAGGACTCATGTCTGACAACACGCAGGTCATCGCATTGCTCCTTCAAAACTTCAACTTCGTAGCCGCGGACCCAAGCTACAATCTGGAAGTGAAGCAGACACTCACCATCAAGCCTAAAGACTTCCGCATGCGCGCTATAATCCGCCATGGCCTTAGCCCCACGCAGCTTGAGCGGCATTTAGGCAGCGGTTCCGCTCCCGTTGACACTCCGAAAGCTGGACTTGAAGCTGCGAAATCAAACAGTAGTTCTGACTCGGCAAGCGGCGTCCCCCTATCCATCTTCTTCGGTTCGAACATGGGAACCTGCGAAGCTCTCGCACACCGGCTCGCCAACGACGCCGCCGCCCACGGATTCAAGGTGGTGGGCGTCGATCACTTGGACTCTGCGCGAGAGAAGCTGCCGAAGGATCATGCGGTTGCCATCGTTCTCGCCTCGTACGAAGGCCAGCCGGCAGACAACGCCGCGCATTTCGTCACCTGGCTGCAAGGACTCACTGGCAATGGGTTGGAAGGAGTGAGGTATTCGGTGTTCGGATGCGGTAAGTGGTTTGCATGCTGAGCCTCAGGGATGCTTGCTGACGGATACCAGGCCACAGTGACTGGGTACAGACGTTCCACCGGATCCCGAAACTCGTGGACCGGACGCTGGAAGAGCACGGCGCCCGTCGCCTGGCACCGCTGGGCGTGACAGACCAAGCGTCGACCGACACCTTCACCGACGTAAGTGAATAGTTCAAGACCCATCCCCTCCCACATATCTAACAAGCCCGCCACAGTTCGAGAGCTGGACCGACGACCTCTTCTGGCCCTCCCTGTCACGCGAATTCTCTACCACCGCCTCGCCCAAAAACCAAGAACAAATGCGCGTCAACATCTCCGCCCCCCGCCCCGCCTTCCTCAAGCAAGACGTCACACCCGCCCGCGTCACCGCATCCTCTGCCCTCTCCTCCAGTGCGCCATTCAAACGCCACCTCGAGCTCGAACTGCCCCCCAACCTCACCTACACCTGCGGCGACTACCTCGTCGTCCTCCCGCTCAACCCGAAAGAAACAACCGCCCGCGCCCTGCGCTACTTCGGCCTCACGCCCGACACCGTCCTCACCCTCTCCGTCGCGGGGCCGACCAACCTCCCGACCGACACGCCGCTGTCGGCCGCCGACCTGTTCGGCGGGTACGTCGAGCTGGGGCAGCCCGCGTCGAAGAAAGCCGTCGCGACGCTCGCAAGCCTCGCTGACGCCGCTGACCCGGCTTCCCCCTCCGCCACCGCACTCGCCCACCTCGCCGGCCCCGCCGCCTTCGACACGGCCATCACCGCCACCCGCACCACCGTCCTCGACCTCCTCGAGCGCTTCCACCCCACCCTCTCCCTCCCCCTCCCCCAGTTCCTCGCGCTGCACCCGCCCATGCGCACGCGGCAGTACAGCATCTCGTCGTCGCCCCTCGCCTACTCCTCCACCACCACCTCCTCCACGTCCTCCGCGTCTGCTCAACGCGCAACACTCACCTACGCCGTCCTCGACGAGCCCTCGCACTCCAACCCCAGCCGCCGCCACATCGGCGCCGCGTCGACCTACCTCGCCAGCCTGGCGCCCGGCGACGCGCTCAGCGTGTCGGTGCGGCGCGCGCTGCCGGCGTTCAGGTTGCCGGCGGATGCTGCGGCGGTGCCGGTTGTGATGGTTGCGGCGGGGGCGGGGGTGGCGCCGTTTAGGGGGTTCGTGGAGGAACGAGCGGAACTACTGAAGACGGGGCAGAGGCTGGCGCCAGCCGTGCTGTTTTTCGGGTGCAGGGGCCCGGGGGATGATTTGTATAGGGGGGAGTTTGATGAGTGGGAGCGGCAGGGCGTGGTGAGGGTTTTTAGGGCGTATAGTCGGGAGGCGGAGGGGGGCGATGCGGAGGGGTGTAAGTATGTGCAGGATAGGGTGTGGAGGGAGAGGGAGGTGGTGAGGGAGTTGTGGGAGAGGGGCGCGAAGTTGTATGTGTGTGGGAGGGGGGTGATTGGGCAGGAGGTGGGGAGGGTGATGAGGAGGGTGTTTGTGGAAGCGGGGGTATGTAAGACGGATGAGGAGGCGGAGAGGTGGTGGGAGGGGTTGAGGAATGAGAGGGTTGCGGTGGATACGTTTGCTTGAGGGGTTTGGATTTGTACTTATTTAGGTTTGGTGTATTCATGGGCTTGTTTGAATCGTTTATCATCCCCGACGCTACTGCCTTTCTCTGCCGTCTATGAACCTCAGCTTCTCTAATTTAGCTTGATACAACAGCGCAATTACGGCTGCCAACCCACCTGCTCCATCGGCCACCTCAAGCGCCCCCTCCACCCATCATCTAACGATTCGTATATCTGACCCATCAAATGGCTCGGCCAGTTCCCAATAATCCACGTCCAATCCATCGACTTGATCAACACAACAAAATGCGCATAGATAACCATCGCAATCGGCAACCGCTGCTGCAGACACAACACAAAATCATCCGAAATGCGATACAGCCAAAAGAACGCCTGAAAGTTCGCCGCCAGCGCACCCGCGCAGCCTCCCCGCCTCTCCTCCGCCTCGACGACCCCGAAGCAAAACGCCAACGAATCCACCATCTCCCGATACGTGTGCGCGTTCTGCTCGTTTTCCTCATCCGCATCAATACACCGCCGCAGCTCCCTCAGCGCCGCGCTCCCCGCACCCTCCTCCTGTTGCCCCTCCTCGTCCTCCCTCCCCTCCCCCTGCCCCTCCCCAGCACCTGCAACATGCCGTTGGCTCCATTGGATCTTGCTACTCCGCTGCAGCTGCCGCCGCGCGAGCCCTGACAGCGGCGCCAGCGGCCCGTCCAAGACTTGCTCTTTTGCCAGCTCCACCAGCGACCGCACGCCGCGGAAGAGGATGAGCCAGTCTGCTGCGCCGCCACCACTACCGCTCCCGCCAGGACCAGCACCACACCCCGCATCGTTCACCACGCACACCAGCATATCGCCCACCCGCTGCGGGCCGCGGGCTAGCGTGTAGAAACACGACGTAACGGCGAACGCGTACAGCGCGCAGATTCTGTCGGCGTCTCCGTCGGCGCTGCTGTTGCTGCTGGCCCCGCCATCGCCCCCGCCGTCGTCCGGGTGGCCTTGCGGCGGCGGCGGCGGCGGCGGCGGGGAGGCGAGCGCTGCGGAGGCCCCGCGTAGGGCGTTCTCCCAGTACCAGGCGGACGTGGCGGCGTGATGCCCAGCGCGGTCAGGGTGCAGGTGGGCGAGGTGGAGGGCAGACAGGGCGAGCAGGCCCTGCAGGACGAAGTCGTAGCCGGCGAAGCCCAGCCGGGGGATGTTGGTGCGCCAGCAGGACTGCGTGTCGGGGTCTTGCGAGAGGGTGGCGTAGGTGTGGAGGGTCCAGTGGTGGAGGAGGGTGAGGGTGGGGATGTCGAGGTTGGAGTCTGGGGGGACGGGGGAGGGGGAAGAGGTAGCATGGTTGGAGGGGTGATTGGTGGAGGAGGGACTGCGTTGGCGCCGGGTCCGGTTGGCTAGGTGGAGTGGTGGGGGTTCTGAGATGAAGATGCAGGGGATGGAGCGGGTTGTGCAGTTGGAACAGGCGGGTTTTTGCTCGTCGCACTGGGAGTTGGGTTAGCTGGGTGTTTGGTGGAATTGGAGTAGAGCTGCGCGGTGCCATGTATCTCAGGTAGATGCATGTTGTGGCGGTGCAAAATAAAATTACCTTGATACGGCGTCTTTTGCAATTTGCGCATCCGTGGCGCGATTTGCGATGTGTTTTTCGCCCTTTGCTGGAGCTTGTTTTTGAATGTCGCGCCATGATATCGACGTTTTTGGTTATTGGTGAACGTTGGTAGTGGAACGGGTGAGTTGCGAGGCGGAAGCTCGGAAGATTAAATAAGGGGTGTTAGCAGCACGGCAAGCTTGTTACGGTTCTATAATTAGGTAATGAGTCGCGTGAGTGGGGGCCTATAACCACTACTTATTCTTGGCATGCCTACATTCCGCACACACATCTGCTCGCGAAGTAAATCACTGATTAAAGTACGGAGATCGGGAAAGATGTCAGATACACGCCAATAAACTCTCAATTCGGAGATCATTTCGATGCCTTTGTTCTCTCACGAGGCCTGCATGTAAAGTGAAACTTTGCAATTGAGTCCACGTTAGCATAGTGCTAAGAGTAGAGGGCATCAGAGGCTCTGTTTGGTAGAGACGTTGAGGAGAAGGCATATGTGGCTAATTATATTGCAGCATTTTCCTCTGGCTCAAAAAGCAGTATAGCCATCGCGAGTTGTCAAGCTAATAGAAAAACAATCCAAAAAATCACTGCCCTTTCCTTTCCCCCACCAAACTTTCACAAAATTGCTTCCCGCCCATTCCTCAAGGCCAAATAAAAAGGCACACCGATCGTTGTAACTCACCCAAGCTTCATAAGAGCAAAGCCATTGGAACGCGGCCTGCCACCACGAAGCAGAACCCCAATCTCTCCGGGATGGAACCAATTCATCCAAACCATGACCAGAAACATGAGCAACGCGTCAAAAATGTACAGATACGTCTCAGTCCGCAGCAGAAACCCGTCCGATCCCTGCAGGTACTCGACGACACGGAACACCGACCGCACAAGAATAAGCAAACTGACAACATACAGCGTGCACAGGTACCGCTGCCACCGCACCTCCGGCACACACGCCTTCGCCGTCGGCACCATCGCCATGCGCCGGTGAAACACGCCCGCAACAACCACGAAAAACGTGAAGAAAAACAGCTGCACGAACAACCCGCCGATGATCAGCTTCTCGCCCGTCGTGTTGCCCTTCGCCATCAATCCGCCGCCGCCCGCCTGCATGAAGAACGACAGCACGTCGCCGCCGACGAAGAGCTTGGTCAGGCGCGTGCGGCGGACGACCGAGTGCTGCTCGCCGTCGGTGAGGAGGATGATGCGGCCGAGGATCATGTAGATCGACGCGGCGAAGAGGGCGGGCGCGACGAGCAGGAAGATGGACTGGATGATGTACGGCATCAGCGTCCAGCAGCCGGCGTCCTGCTTGGCCGACATGGCGCGGCCGGCGTAGCCGACGACTTCGACTGTGACGAATTAGCTGGGTTTGTGCGACCGGTGGTGGAAGAGAGCGCACAGAAGCCGCCGATGACGAAGGCGGTCAGGTACCAGGTCCTGGTTTTGAACATCTGGATGGTGTGGAGGAGCGATGTCAGGATGAACACGAGGCAGAATATCACTGCTGCTGCCATCGACGGCACGTAGCGGTAGAAGGCGAATTCGGCATTTTTGTAGTCGGAATCGCGGCCGTTTGGACAGGTTCCCATGGCGGTGGTCGATTGAGGTTCTTCTGTTTTTAAGCCGTGGAGAATGTCGTTTCTGCGCAGCAGAACGAAGGGTTGAGGGTCGATGAATGAACGAAATGAAGCTGGCTTGCATGGATGGAGATAGGAAGCTGCTTATTGTACCCGCCCGCACGCAGACGTATTCCAGAATTGCTGCATCCTTAAAACGAATACGCTCAACAATCGATAGGGCAGTGCAAGTCTGCTACCGGGCGTATTCGTACCTTGCATCGATAACGAATACGCTTGTGATAGAGCTTCATTTCCCAGAAGGAAATTGATGCAGTGGGCTTAGACCCAGGATGAAAGCATTGCGCTACATGTGTTTGGGGCGTTACAGAAAGCCACAAAAGGAACGAACGGCAGATATTTGGCCTCGAATCTGATGTGAGTACGGGGATAGCGGTGGGTATGCTGAAAACAAGACACTAGATGGTCAGTGTTCGGACCAGGGATGGATCCTCATGGCAAAACAGCTGCTGCTAGCCAACAAAGGCGTTTCAGTATGGTTCAAATGTTACTTTAACTTGGAGTGCAACCCCGTGCAGTTTTTAACGCTTTGTAAAGCTTACTCACAAGTTCAGCGCTAGGAACCGGTCCGCACTGGGCACATTGAGTAGAAGATGTCTGTGAGACTTTCCGCGGACCTTCCGCGGACTTTCCACGGGGTCCGGCTGTGCACGTACAGATCCTCTTAATAATGTTTCTGAGGCTGAGTCCAATAGTTCTAAGCCGCGATGATGTGTCTCTAGGTCTTTAGACCGTGCACTATCTGCCTTGCGGTCCGAGAAGGCGGCTTAAACAGAACCCGGCCGTCGCGCTTGCGAAAAGAATCATGTCCAGAGGTTCTGGCGTAGTGGCCTAACCGTTTAAATCCCTGCTCTTACTCCACTTTTCATCCGCAGTTGCGTCAGCTAGGCAGCAGTTCTCGTCCCGCTTCTTAGCTAGTAACAACGTACCCGTAAACGGCACGTGATTGATATTCCGCGTACTCGTATTCGCCTGTAAACCCTACTTAATGCTTCTTACCAGGGAAGCATCATTGATGTGCATTAGTCTTGCTGTTCTTTTATCTAGAAGAAACATATCAAGCCCTGTCTCCTTGAAGCTCTTGCGAGCTTCCCTGTTGGCGGCGTAGTCTCTTTCATTCCTTCTGATTTAGCTGTCCACCTTTCTTATCCGGTACTACCCTAGTTGCTCTAAAGATGAATGCCCCGGAAAAGGGTTCAATACCACCCGACGAACACTTTCCTCAGCCGCAAATAGCACCCACGGCCAGCCAGGGCCCGGAATATCATGCTTTTCCGCAACTCCGGACGGGAAGTTCTCGATCGTCAGCGAGCTGCAACCCTCAGGCTCTCCCGCTCAGAAACCGACCACATTCCGGCTTCAGCTCACGTTCTGGTTCTCCCGAGCCGGTTCAGTACATACCATATCGCCCGCCGGCCGAAACCCTCCAGCCTTCAGCCCATACATCCTCCGCTTCATGTAGCTACACGCCGCCCAGCAGCTCCCACTCGCACGCCGAAACTATCCAAGCGTCCAGTCCGCCTTCGTACGAAGAGATAGCGCATGGTATAGAGGTGCCTGCTGAAGTCAAAGGTACTCCAGCTCCACAAAGCCCCTCGATTGTACCCGCCGGTACTGACTTACTGCCAGATGACGGCCGGATTAACGTTGATCTCGACTCCAAAGCCGCCCGCACTCTGTCGAGATTGATCTTGCAGCCGCCCAAAGATCTCCCAGATGCCGTTCCAGACTACCACACATTGAAGGGTGCTTGGAAGATCCCCTTGAATATCGTCGTGCAGGTCGTTGGCAGCCGCGGCGACGTGCAGCCATTCATCGCCCTTGGCAACGAGCTGCAAAAGCACGGTCATCGCGTGCGCCTTGCCACACACAATGTCTTCGAGGACTTTGTCCGGAAGTCCGGGCTCGAGTTCTATCCGATTGGCGGCGATCCCACCGAGCTGATGGCATACATGGTGAAGAACCCTGGCTTGATACCCAATATGAAGAGCCTCCGTGGGGGAGATATCCAGAAGAAGAGGGTCATGGTGAAGGAAATGCTCGAAGGGTGCTGGCTGAGCTGTATTGAGCCGGATACAAAGACGCAAGAGCCATTCGTCGCAGATGCTATCATTGCGAATCCCCCCAGCTTTGCGCATATTCACTGTGCCGAGGCTCTAGGCATTCCTGTGCATTTGATGTTCACGATGCCTTGGACGAGCACGAAAGCTTTTCCACACCCACTGGCGAACATCAAGTGCACCTCCATCGACAAATCGACCCAGAACTTTCTCTCCTATGGCATCGTCGAATGGCTGACGTGGCAAGGGTAAGTCTCAGCCCGACGACAACCATACCCGATCTAACAGCGTGCTCAGTCTCGGCGACATCATCAACAAGTGGCGCCACGACCTCGACCTCGACCCCGTCCCAGCCACCGAAGGCCCGCTGCTTGCCGAGACGCTCAAGATCCCCTTCACCTACTGCTGGTCGCCGGCCCTCGTGCCCAAGCCGGCAGACTGGTCACATCACATAGGTACGCCGACCTACGCGAAACACCAATTCACAAGCGCCCCCTAACCCAGCCAGACGTCTGCGGCTTCTTCTTCCGCTCCCCACCCGCATACCAGCCTCCTCCAGACCTGCACGAATTCCTCCAGTCCGGCCCGCCCCCCGTCTACATCGGCTTCGGCAGCATCGTGCTCGACGACCCGCAGCGCGTAAGCAACACGATCCTCGACGCCGTGCACGCGACCGGCGTTCGTGCCATCATCTCACGTGGCTGGAGCAAGCTCGACGGGCCGCCGGACCCAAACATACTCTTCCTCGGCGACTGCCCGCACGAGTGGCTGTTCCAACACGTCGCGGCCGTCGTGCATCACGGCGGCGCCGGCACGACGGCGTGCGGGTTGCTGAACGCGCGGCCGACGACTGTGGTGCCGTTTTTTGGCGAGTGAGTAGCAATACACCGCACGACGGGGGCGAAGAAGTGCTGGGCTGACGATTACACAGCCAGCCGTTCTGGGGCCAGATGGTCGCCGCCGCGGGCGCCGGACCCGTCCCCATCCCGCACCGGCTGCTCGACAGCGCGAACCTCGCCGAGGCCATCCGGTACTGCCTGACGCCGCAAGCCGCAGCGGCGGCGCGCGGCATTGCGGAGAAGATGCGGGCGGAGTCGGGGGTGGAGCGGGCGGTCGAGTCGTTCCATGCCAATCTGCCGCTGGAACGGATGAAGTGCGACATCTTCCCCGACAAGCCGGCGTGTTGGCGGGTGAAGAAGAAGGATGGTGTGTGTAAGCTGTCGAAGCTGGCGGCGGAGGTGCTGGTTAGTGAGGGGGGGTTGGATAGGAGGAAGTTGAAGATGTAAGTTGTTTGCTTTGTTTCCGGTCGGTGAGGAGTGCTGCTGACGGTGTTGGGTAGATACGCGAGTAAACCTATCGTCATCGAGAACCGCCGCTGGGATCCGATCACCGGCGGTGCGTCGTCGGCGCTCGGCTGGGGATCGGACATGGCTGTTGCAACGGCAGACCTGTTCGTCAAACCCTACCAGGAGTACAGACGCAGCCGGCCGGAGTCACATCCCGCCTCCTCAAGTCTCTCTCGTGCGGAAACTCCAAGAGCTATTGACAACAGGACGGAGGATTTAGAGTCAACAGAGGAGCATGCCCTACTCAAGAGCCAACCCACTCGATCCAGCGCCACAGATAGCCACGCCCTGGACAGTAGCAGCACAGGCGACGACCAGCACAGCTCCAGGCACAGCACATCCTCCGCAAGGAGCGACCACCCCGACGCCGCCCAGAGCAGCCCCAACAACAAAAAGAGTCGCGGCGCGGCAGCATCCAGCGCGGCCGCCGCCTCGGGCAAAAGCGTCGGCCGCTGGTTCGGCACCTACACCAAAGGCGTCTTCCTCGACGTGCCTTTGGCCGTCGCCGAGGGGATGCGGCAAACGCCCGCTCTGTACGGCGAGCGCGTGCACGACTTCGGCCGCATAACGGGGTGGAAGAGCGGCGCGGCGTTCGCAGCGAAGAACTTCGGCGTCGGGTTGGCTGAGGGATTGACAGATGTCTTCGTGCAGCCGGTCAAGGGCGGGAGGAAGGAGGGGGCGATGGGGGTGGTCAAGGGGCTGGGCAAGGGGTCGGTGGGGTTGCTGGCGAAGACGGGGTCGGCTGGGTTGGGGGTGCTGGCGTATACGGGGCAGGGAATTTATAAGAGTGCGCGGAGGAGTAGGCACAGGGACACGAGAGAGAGGGTTATGATGAGGAGGTGTGTGGAGGGGGGGTGGTTGGTGAAGAGAGAGAAGGAGGTTGATCGGGAGGCGGTTGTTGCGAGGTATGATATGCTGGGGTGAGACGGTTTGTTTGAGTAGCTATTTTCGAGAATTTCTATCACAGTTGCACATTTTAATATTGTATGGATAGTTAATGAAGATGTAATCGCGTAGCCGTTTTTCTATATAGCTTCAATTACGCATCAATGGCAGAAATATTCACTCCGCGATTTGTCTACAACTATTTACTCATTCGCCATACCAATATCCCGACAATGCTAGCACTGATGCTTGATGGGAATAGTAAGTAGCCTCAGAATATGCCGATTCTCGGAAATTGCCCCATTTCTTTTCCGCTTGTTGCCGCAGTGGGCCGGGGGCGTAGTAGCTGATGCTAGTACACGCAGCGTATAGTTGATGCGCGTAATCGTATCCGCGAGGTATATCCGCATGGGCCTGTTCATCATCTGGTCCGCACAGCTAAAGGACTACGGCGGTAGCAACTATTTAATGCCAGAATCACTCCCCGTTTCCTACCACTCAAGCCACAGGCTCCTGTGAAAGATGGCTTCCTTCAACGCTCTTTTCCCCTTTATTCTACTATTGTCCACAAACCATGGTGCTTTAGCGCAAGGCCACTTCACCACGCCCGACACATTTCCTGCTCGTACGTCTGCATGCAACACCGTCACGATCGAAACTAACTTTTCCATCAAGCAAACACGACAGGATCCGGTGGGTGGCAAGATGCTCTCGCGAAAGCGGACGCGTTTGTATCACTTCTGAACCTCACCGAAAAGGTTGCCATGGTCACTGGCTCTTCCGACTACGACTGCATTGGAAACATTGCTCCCATCGAGCGTCTCAATTTCACTGGTCTTTGCCTTCAAGACGGCCCTGCAGGCGACCGTCTTGGTGATCTCACGAGCACATTTCCTGCCGGCTTGACGACTGCCGCAACCTGGGACAAGGAGCTCATGAAGCAACGTGGGTTTGCTCTCGGCACCGAGTTCAAGGGAAAAGGGGCACATGTTCACCTGGGGTAGGTTTCGTGCTCCTCCCCTCTTCAATGTAATCCCCGTGCTGATTCTCTAAAGTCCCTCCACGGGTGCTCTCGGACGCCATCCGCTGGGAGGGCGTAATTGGGAGGGGTTTTCACCGGATCCCTATCTGAGCGGAATTGCCATAAATGCTTCCGTAAGCGGAGTGCAAGAGGCTGGTGCTCAGGCGTGCGCGAAACACTTTGTTGGCAATGAGCAGGAGACTCAGAGGACTCGCACGGTGCTCGCCGATGGTACGGTAGTCGAAGCCGTCTCCGCGAACATTGACGACCGGACCATGCATGAGCTTTACATGTGGCCTTTCGCCAACGCTATCAAGGCTGGTGTTGCCTCGGTCATGTGCAGTTACAACAGAGTCAACCAGACGTATGCTTGCGAGAACTCCAAGATGCTGAACGGCCTCCTGAAGGGCGAGCTGGGCTTCCAGGGAGTAAGTCTGAACGTGACTTCTTTTGCAGAGCACAACTGACCTTCCATCAGTACGTCATGTCAGACTTCTACGCCGTGCATTCCGGCGTGCGCTCCATCGAAGCCGGACTCGACCTAAACATGCCCGGCTCATGGGATGAGGTCACCTTCGACGCGAGCTACTGGGGCGCCAACCTAACCGCCGCCATCCAAAACGGCACCATCCCCGAGTCTCGCCTCGACGACATGATCCGCCGCCTGCTGACGCCCTACTTCTTCCTCGGCCAAGACGCCTACCCCTCCGTCGACCCCACCTCCCTCTCCGTCCTCGCCACCACCTACGGCGTCAAGCTCCCGGGCACCTTCCCACCCGCCCGCGACGTCCGCGGCGACCACGGCACGCTGATCCGCTCCCTCGCCTCTGCCGGCACCGTCCTCCTCAAAAACGCCAACGCCACCCTGCCCCTCTCCACGCCCCTCAACATCGGCGTCTTCGGCAACGACGCGGCCGACGTCACGGCCGGCCTGTTCTACCCGGGCACGGACGCCGCAGCGTCGCCGTTCGGTTTCGACATGGGTACGCTGAGCGTCGGCGGCGGGTCCGGGACGGGGCGCAGCACGTACGTCGTGGCGCCGCTGGACGCCATCAAGCAGCGGGCGGCGGCGTACGGCGCGCGCGTGCAGTACGTGCTCGACAACGAGTTGCTCGCCGCCGACTACTTCCGGGCCGTGTACCCGGATCCGGATGTGTGCATCGTGTTCGTCAAGGCGTGGGCGAAGGAAGGCGCGGACAGGACGAGCTTCGCGAATGACTGGGATGGCGATAAGGTCGTGGCGAACGTCGCGGCGCGGTGTCCGAATACGGTTGTGGTTAATCATGCTGGTGGTGTGACGACGATGCCGTGGGCGGAGAATGAGAATGTGACGGCGATTTTGAACGCGTATTATCCCGGGCAGGAGTCGGGGAATGCGATTGTCGATGTGCTGTTTGGCGATGTTAATCCGTCTGCGCGTCTTCCGCATACGATTCCGAAGAGGGCGGAGGACTACGATTTCCCGGTCGTTAATTTGACGGGGACGGCGAAGGCGAATGACTCGGAGGCGTGGCAGGCGGATTTTGAGGAGGGCTTGCTGATCGATTATCGACATTTCGATGCGAAGAACATCACGCCGCTGTACGAGTTTGGTTTCGGGCTTTCATATACGAAGTTCGAGATCACTGCGCCGCTTGAGGTCGGTGGCGTTGCTGCGAACACGACCCGCGTCTCGTCCTTCCCATCGGCAGCGTCGTCCGTTCAGCCTGGCGGCAACCCTGCATTGTGGGAGCCCGTCCTCACTGCGTCGACGACCGTCCAGAACACAGGTGATCGCGCTGGCGCTACTATTGTGCAGCTGTACCTGTCCATGCCGGCTGGTAGCGTGCCGGAAGGCACGCCGGTGCGGGCGCTCAGGGGCTTCGAGAAGGTGCAGCTGGAGTCGGGCGCGAGTGAGAAGGTCGAATTTTGTCTCTTGAGGAGGGACGTTAGCTTCTGGAATGTAGAGGCACAGGAGTGGGAGATACCGAAGGGTGAGATCAAGCTGAGCGTTGGGTTTAGTTCGAGGGATCTGAAGGATACGGCGGCGGTGGAGCTTGTTTGAGGTCTGGATGTGCAACAACTTTGTTTAGCCAAGCTCCGGGGTCTTTTCAGAACGCTATTGTACTATCGCGGTAATATATATTCAACATTGCTTATCATTGAAAGGCACACATTTGGAAAACAATCTGAAGTCTTTAAGTACTACTAGATTTGACACTAGAAGCTACTTCGTCCGCTACTCGTCACTGTCAACCCCAAACTCCTACACCTTGAGCAAAAGCTTTCCGCTAGTCTTCCTGGACTCGATATCCTCATGAGCCTTGCTCGCCTCGGCCAGAGGGTAGATCTCGTGGATGCGAGCATCAAGGTTATGCTTCTCGATGAAGCCCAGGAGCTCATCAGCATAATGCTGGAACTCCTCCCGCGTAGCAATGTACTGCGCCAAGTTCGTCCGGAGCAGCTTAACGTTTTTCTCCATCAGACGCCTAACCCAAAACCAGTCAGCCAACAGCTCCAAACCGCTTAGACAACAAAATGAACAGAGGGAGGGGGGTACTCACAAAATATCCACCGGCGGCACCGGCCCACTCGCATTCCCAAAACACACCAAACTCCCCTTCCGCCTCACACACTCCAAACTAACATCAAACGTCGCCTTCCCCACCCCATCAAACACCGCCACCACGCCCCTCCCCCCCGTCACCTCCCGCACCTTCCCCACCACATCCGCCGCCTCATAACCCCTAACCAACCACTCCGCCCCGGCCTGCCTCACCACCTCTAGTTTCTCCTCCGTACTCGCCGTCGCCACCACCCGCGCCCCAATCGCCTTCGCCAGCAGCTGCACCAGCCACAGCCCCACCCCGCCCGCCGCCGCGTGCACGAGCACGACGTCGCCGGCCGCCACGCGGTGCGCTTCGCGGATCAGCGTCAGCGCGGTCAGGCCTTGGAAGAGCGACGCCGCGGCGGTCGACGAGGGGAGGCTGGTGGGGATGCGGATGACGTGAGATGCCGGGACGGCGCTGTATTCGGCGTAGGAGGCGCTGCCGAGCCAGGCGACGCGTGCGCCCGGGTTGAGGTCGGTGGACGTGTCGGGGCCGAAGGCGACGACGTTGCCGGCGGCTTCGCGGCCGAGGGTGTGGGGGAGGGAGGGGGGTGGGTAGAGGCCGGTGCGGAAGTAGCTGTGTTAGAGGTGGTGTTAGTTTGGGAGGTGGTGGGGACGGTGGGGCGGGAGGGAGGTCTCGTACGTGTCGATGAAGTTGACGCCGGCGTACTCGTTCTTGACGAGGACATGGCCGGGTTTGAGCTCGGGGACGGGGAGATCGGTTTTGTATTGGAGGACTTCGGGGCCGCCGTGATTCTCGATGACGATGCCGCGCATGGTGGTTGGGATGGAGGACATTTTGCGGGTGGTGATTGAAGGGATGAGGTGGAAATGGGATCTATTTGCTAGAAGTCTGCTGGGAAAAGCTGTCTTGGTGCACAAGAAAGGGCTGCAGAAGCGGGGTAACATGGCTTATATGTATGTCACTGGTGGATGGGAATGTGCGACTATAGCAGTCTTAACAACAGACACCTATACTGATCAGCTAGAGGGTGTAGTGAGCTATGCTCGGCTTCTCTTTCCTGCGGTTGTTAATTCCGTATAGTCTCTCCGACCTTGCTCCATGGAACTTCCCCCGCTGCTCCGCGGAAAATCCGCGGACACGCCTCGGAGAGTTGGAATGCGACGCGAGACTTGCATATCCAGCATCTATACACAGCCTACTTCGTGTTCGAA
Source organism: Lasiodiplodia citricola (assembly GCA_023089105.1). Taxonomy (NCBI): domain Eukaryota; kingdom Fungi; phylum Ascomycota; class Dothideomycetes; order Botryosphaeriales; family Botryosphaeriaceae; genus Lasiodiplodia; species Lasiodiplodia citricola. The sequence goes on along the minus strand of JAJNLL010000089.1, from coordinate 40,592 downwards.
ATAAGTCAAGCAAGGGATAGGGATAGAATATCATTATGCACGATTGGCTTTTGACACTTCTCGGCTTGTTTAAAGTTATCTGCGCGCCATTGCGGTGCTAACCTTAAGCGATCAGCTGTCAAACTTGGCCAATCTGGAGGAAGCGTCATGAATTTGTATACACATCGCGCAATTATCATTAATCCAAGATTTATTTGCTATGTTAGAAAGTTTTTTGGGGCTCAAGCGGCAACGGAAACAGAGCAAGATGCTAGTATATTAGAAGTTGTTTTTATTTGCACAATGACAGGCTATACTACAGAAAGAATATTGGAGTGAAAGCAATCGTTACAAGCTGTTGGATACGATGATTGAACAAGAGAAACAGAAATGGATGAACCTCGATATCAGGTACGGATACTCTTTGTAGGCCGGAAATTTCACTGGCCGGGCAATGGTGACGACGATTTTTCAAAGGATATTTTGCAAGCTTCCACAATATCGACGTCGTAGAGATCCTCAGCAGATGCATCGTGAACGGGCAATGGCACCAGAAAGCGTTTGAGGATGTACAAAATCTCCCCCAGCTCAAGAGTAAGGCCGTTCCAGCCACGTAATGACTGGAGAGAGTCTGTGTGTAATGATCAGTAAATGCGCATAGACGTAGGGGAATGAATTTTACCATGCATCTTTCTCGAGATGTCCCAAAAATTAGAAAATCCAGAAAGGCAGCTCGTCAGCACATTCAGAGCAGTCTCGAGCTCTTCTCGCCTTTCTGCGTATTCGCTTCCCCGAGGGGCCTGGAGCATGATACAGACGCTGGTCATACAGCCCAGGATCCAAATCGAACTACTCATCATCGGGTCGTAGGTACAGTAGTATGTCGTTGGCATAGCCTGAACAGCAGCTGCAGCCGCTTGAAGGTGTAAAGTGAAAGCGCGCCATAGACGGAGCACTGCAGACTTCCAATCCAGACCCGAAGGCATGCGTGAATGGAAATTGATCATCGGCGGGATGACTGAGTAAATGCAGCATCTGGAACCCCATTAGCCTTCCAGCTCCTATGGGAAAGTGCGGGGAGACAATACATTCGTAGTTGCACCAAAGCTTCAAGTCGGTTGCGGTGCTGGGTCAGTGTCTCATCCATTTCCGTTGCGAGCTTAGGGTCCATATACCACGATGGTAGAACAGCGCAAACTCGCATGCATTTGTTGTGAGTCATGAGCATCTTTGCTTCCAGTGCTGGATCCGCAGGGTTTTGAGTGATGCCATGTAAGTGCGCTCCACCCTCCCTAAGAAGCAAAAGCATGGAAATTTGTAGACGTTGCCCATCTTCCATGGTTGCGTTCCTTGTATCCTCCAGAAGATTCCAGAATGAGCCCTGATTATCTCGAGGGATATGCGGAGGTATTGAGCCCGAATCGATCCCGGCAGTGAATTCTGACACAGATGTGGTGATAAGAGAAGTTGTGGCGGTCTCCACATTCAACAAGAACGGATTACCGGAGACAAGATTGCATGACGCATCGATCTTGACGACAGTCCACCACACGTAGCGAAGCTCTTCCAAGCTAGATTCCGGGAAACGCGAAATGGCCTCCGGACACCCGTCGACCTGGTCCAGCTTGCAGTCTCGGACAACCCGCGAAAGCTTCTCGATGATAGTCCATGTAGAGCGATCTGGACCAGAAGCCAACTGATGAATCACACATAAGCAAGCCAATTTTATGTCGTTCAGCGTGATGTGCTGAGGATCCATCTCCTTCTGTTCAAGTTCTTGCTCGATTTGGGTTACGGCGAACGCCAGGCTCCGGTCCTGTCTGGACTGCGCTGAAAATCGAGATGCCAAGCCGATCATCACGATTATCAGACGAAAGGGAACCTCTCCCTTGTAGAAATCCCGTAGAAACTCGTTTTCGCGAAATAGCGGGAACGTTTGTTGAATAGTGGAGAAGTACAGCCCAAGCCTGTTACGGTAAGCCCAAGCATCTCGAGGATTGATAATTGCTTACAGAATTCGCATGCTAGAGCTGTTCAGTGCAACGTTAATACCCGAGGATCCTTCGGGTGGAGAAGATTCCGGGGTTGGTGTATGAGAGCTTTGCTCGTCAGAGACTCCGATTGGTGGGGGGGCAATACTGGCGGAGGGTTGCGGATCCTTCCCTGCATGCTGTGGTATCACATCTTCGCTGACATCAACGCAGTCTAGTTCCTTTTCGAATTTACCACCTTCGCTGTATGACTGGAGAATGGATTCAAGACGGCCTTCTGAGAGGTCAACAGATATCAATGTGAAAATCGGCGGTCTAAGTACCAATGCGCTCGCGCAAGATTGAAGCCTTATGAGGGCCTGGCCTACGCCTGGCAGCTGGATAGATGCATGTTTGGTTGCGCATTCGACATCGTGTACACTCTGGCTGTTCCTTGCCGCCTACAATGGTCAATCAAGGTACATTCACGCGGCGTGTGGTCCCCACATTTCTGTTTCTTCCTGAAACGTCGGTCAGTCAGCACGGGATGAATGTTTGTTACACTTCTTACCGTTTACAATTTGTGCAAGAAATCATTCTTTGTGAGGAATGCTCTGCCGCTCCGGATATCGTCCAGGGGCCTGACACCGCGGCCGAAACGGACATCTTGAAACGCCAGGTGTGGGCTGCCTGCAAGTAGCGCTGCGATCGATCGTATGTGCTGAGGCTGTGTTGACAGATTGTGGATGAGCGGGGTCGCGGACTTCAGTGCAATATGCCGAGATACTGCGAGCTGATCCGTGGACCATCCGCGGATTGTCCACGGAGAGATCATCAGAGTTCATCTTGTTATTGGTGGGAGCGTTACTGCGGAGGTGGGTCAGCGAATGGGATGGCTTCCCTATCAACCCGATCGGGTAGACTATAGACCGCCGGCACAACGTTCTCCACGAAACAACCACAGCATACCCACCCGGACCTACGGCCTTTCCCAGTTTGGGATACGACCTTAGCAAGAGCTATTCAGCGGACGAAGCGTTGTTGACGCTAACGTAAACATGTCTCGGAAAGGCCCACGTCCAACTCGGTCTTTTCATGTCCTGTGCCATGGCTGCAAACCTACTCTTTCATGTCGTGACACAAAGCTACCTAGCTTTATTGAGCTCTTTGGATATTTTTAACCTATTCAGCCCGTGACTAGCTGTGTCTATATTCTTCAGCTGCTTCTCATCTCATCACATATCTTATTCAACGCGTTCTGGATTGTAGATGTCCCTCAGTAGCCCTTGAATGTCATTGATCTAGACCCTCATCTTCTCGGGAGCGTTATTGTGTCGGCCGAAAAGCTGATTCCGGAGTTCAGGAAAGCAGAAGCGGGAAGGCAGAGTTCCGGTTCCGATTACTACGTGCTACATTTGATATATAACAACTGTTCAGTCGGTTGGCTTTCATATCCAGACTCAAGCTTGTCTGACTTCTTATATTTGAGAAAGAGAACTTTGCAAATTATTTACTCGAAATGCTACTCTCAAGCAATCACGAAAATTTCACTTCATTCATCCCGCGGGACGCGACATCTCTCGCGGTAGTTGCATCATCACTGGTAAGACGAACTTTGGGCAGATGACATCAGTGCTGACATAGCAAAGGCTCTTGTTTACTTCGCCACCACGGTCATCTACAACATCTACTTCCACCCGCTGCGCCACTTTCCGGGACCGAAACTGTATGCAGCTAGCCGATTGCCGTATGCGATCGACCTCCTTCGAGGGACTCTTGTAAAGAGGATCACGGAGCTCCACAACAAATATGGCGAAGTCATCCGGATTGCCCCTGAGGAACTCTCCTTCACCAGCGCAGACACGGCATGGCAAGACGTCTATGGCTTCCGCGGCTCCAAGAAGCCCGAGATGCAGAAAGATCGCAAATGGTACAACACGGCTCCCAATGGAGTCACCTCGATCATCGAGTCCAACCGCGACGACCACTCGCGTCAGCGCCGTGCCTACTCGCACGCCTTCTCCGACCGTGCGTTGCGGGAGCAGGAGCCGCTGATACAGAAATACATCCACCTCCTGCTGCAGCGCCTGACGGAACACGCTACTCAGGGAAACGTAATCGATCTCGTTCAGTACTACAACTACACGACGTTTGACATCATCGGCGACTTGGCCTTCAACGAGCCGTTCGGGTGTCTTGAAAATGACAAGTACCATGATCTCGTGCAAGGCGTCTTCGCCACGCTGCGAGGCTTCGCACTCAAGACAGCTCTTGCGTACTATGATGTCCTTCGTTTACTGGTCTACACACTTAATCCGAGCGGTGCTCAGAAAGGCCCGATTGAGTTCTTCAAGTTCACGAAGGACCGCGTGCGGAAGCGGCTGGGAACCGAAACTGCGCGGCCGGATATCACGTCGTACGTCAGTGATCAGGTGGAATCCGGCAATATCAGCGTGGACGAGTTGGACTCTAACGCGCTTCTGCTGCTTATTGCCGGTAGCGAGACGACCGCGACGGTTCTGTCTGGAACCACTTATCTGCTCCTGAAACATCCCGAAGCCATGAAGAAGGTTGTTCGTGAGGTCAGAGACCACTTCAAAAGCAAGGAGGAAATCACCTCTGAAAGCGTCAACCACCTTCCGTACCTCGTCGCCGTTCTGAACGAGGGCATGCGCATGTATCCGCCAGTGCCGACAGGATTTCCACGGATAGTTCCGGAGGGTGGTTCGACGGTCAGCGGATATTACGTGCCCGAGAAGGTACCAAGTGCCTTTTATGCCCACCCCATTGTTTCGGCTTTACTAACACTCCGACAGACATCGCTGTACGTGACACAATGGGCTACATACCATAGCGAGCGAAATTTTACCAAGCCTGAGTCCTTCATTCCGGAACGCTGGCTTGAAAGTCAGTCGGGGTTCGAAAAGGACCGCAAAGCAGCCTTCTCACCCTTCTCATTTGGCCCTCGAGCTTGCCTCGGTAAGAAGTAAGTATCACATCAGTGTAGTGGTTCGAGCGCTGTCTAACAAACTCTAGCCTCGCATACATGGAGTCTCGCGTTATTCTCGCACAGGTTTTGTTCAACTTCGACATCGAGTTGATTGACAAGCACATGGACTGGATGGATCAGAGGTGCTTTGTTCTTTGGGAGAAGCCTGACCTCAGAGTAAAGTTGAATCTCGTGGCGGCAGACTAAGGCAATCGGTAGTTTTGGGGCCTCTTCTTGGTCAATCTCAAGAAAAATTGCATCGTTGCTCGGCTTTGTCTGATAGCAGAGATAGCTAGCAATCGAATTTCCGGTAAAAATAGACAAAAATTTTCAGGCTTAAACGTATTCGCTGCAGAACAGTACAATCATTTATGTGTTTGCCATACATGTAAAAGAGAGGGTGGATGAGCCCTGTGCGCGTTACGTAGTTACCCAGTGAGAGATCTGACAGGTTCATTCAACTCCGCCAAGAACTTACTTCACCGTGCTAGATGTACGTGACGTTTCACGATCGGGGTGCGGTTAGAAAGGCGCCGTTCCGTCGATCAAGGTGTTCGGGTGATTCACTAGGAACCAACAGGAGACTCGAAAGGCTGAGAAAACGACATTTTTCCAGCTAAGTCATCCACGAGTACGAGTACATCAGTATCACGACAATTGATATAGTTTGCTCGGTGACTCGTGAAGATGGCTGGGCGACTCGGATGACTGAATTTGTGTGACCTGTCTTACTCTACCCCTCACATTGTGTAACCCTTTGAACATGAAAATTTTCGATGGAGCTGGATCAAGCACGGTTCCACTTTCTATCCAGAATAAACACTTTCACTACCATATAGGCTCCGCATCGAGCTCCTAGCATTTTGTCAACCACCTATTGTCACTTCTAGAACGAACAACTTCCCCGATACCATCACAAGCTCACAACAACTCGACTTGTTTGATATTCAGCGACTCTTCCGGCACTCACTACACCGGCTGCGGCGTTTGAGAAAACATGGAACAGAACCTCTGCGAGTTCTGTCAGACCATTCCGTTCCGCGAAGGCATTTATTTGGGAGAGGATGGTGAACCTTTGGATCGCACATATAGCACACAAAAGATACACGGAAAAATAAAACTTTTCCGGAAGCTGGGCCTCACTGAAGAGTGGATCCCCGCCCTTAGCGGTCGGATAACTCGGGTAACTCTCGACATAGGGTACAAAAGAACGGACACGGTCCCAGGGCTTCCATCACAGCAAACGCAGCAGCAGGCTGTGCCTTCTGCAAATCCCTGTTGACAAGTGGCTTCAAGGATTCCTGTATCGAAGATTGCAAAGCAAACCCCGATATTTCAACAATTTCCATCTCCTTAACTTACTTACGGCGGCTTGAGTCGCTTGGCTATGGAAATCCTGGCCTCTCAGACCTAGAACTCAAAGCTTCTTTGTGTAGAAGTGGGGCTGTTGAAAACAGGGGATGTTTCTATCGCGAACAGTACAGGGTGATGGCTGAAGAGCGTGATCCGTGCGTCGAATTGTTGGATACCAGAACAAAGCCACCTGTCATATCTTACGAAGAAAGACTTCTGATGATGAAGCAATGGGTTTCCACTTGCGAAGGAGACTGTCACCCGCGGCCACTGAGTGGGGCCGTCCCTACCCGATTGCTCGACGTGCGTCGGAAGGATGCAGTTCATCTCGTTGACTGTAGGGGCACGACCAACTTATCGGAATGGAGGTACGCTGCTCTGAGTCACTGTTGGGGATCACCAGATCGACCACCTCTCCAGACTACGAAAAAATCACTGGATGAACGGTCTCGATACATTCCATTTGAAACTTTACCCAAAAACTACCAAGACGCTGTCACAATTACCCGAGAACTTGGTCTGGAATACCTTTGGATAGACTCACTCTGCATTATCCAAGACTCTATTGTAGACTGGGAGCAAGAGTCTACACGAGTGCACGAGGTATACCGGAACGCCTACGTTACTATCGTTGCAGCGAGAGGCAACTCTTGCCATGACGGATTCCTAGGGTTGGAGCCTGATCTTCACATACGCCTGCATTACAAGTCATCAGCAGCTCCATCCAAAAGTGGAACGTACTTCCTATGGATGCTTAATGATGTTGAGAGGGAAATAGAGGAGTCCCAATGGAACAGACGAGGCTGGACTTTCCAGGAGCAGGGATTTTCCGACGGGACACTCTTCTTTACGGCTCACGATGTAGCATATATTTGCTCCGGAAGGAGAAAGTCATCCTTAAGATCCGTACAAGATTCATATCGCAGGGTTCTTTCGTACACAGTTAGACCAAGTATTTCGCATTATTGTCAGCGCCTGCAAAATACCGATTCGAAAAACGATGAAATTTCCTTTCCGCTTCTCGAGGCGTGGGCACCCAACGTCAACGAATACTCCGGTCGGATTCTCACACACCCAAAGGACCGACTCCCAGCACTCTCTGCAATGGCCAAGTCATTAGTAGCGCGGCAGGGGGAAGACATGAATACCTCGCTGGTCTCTGGAGCAAAAATTTGCACCTATGGCTTCTTTGGACATGCAGAGGTGTCCCTCAAGACTACGGCCTTCCTGGCCGATTGCGACATGTCACGGGCTCTGAGTTCATAGCACCGTCGTGGAGTTGGGCTTTTCAATCGCAATTTGTGACATATGACACTGCTATAAGTCTTCTTTTCCATGCAGCCTGCGCAGTGCGGATTACGGAAACCGTAGTCGAGGTCGATGGTTTGAATCCATACGGTAGGGTCAAGAACGCAAGTTTGCAAATTTAAGGGGAGATGAGAGACATTACAAGAGTCCCGCTCGAGCATAAACGTATGCTTGGCCATCGTGGACTTTTGCAGCGCGGAGTAAATGGGGATTTCATGATATATCTGCGTTTGGATTGGATGGAACCCGCCTTGAATTTCATAGGTGAGAGTCAGGAGGTTTCTGATACGACCATCGCGAAACTATCAATGCTTCGCTTAGTTCAAAAAGGTGTCCGAGAGGTTGGCCTCTTGTTATACTTTTCGGGGGAAGATGGTGTATATTTTAGAGTCGGCGTTTTTGAGTTTTTTACTCTGAATGGAGGGGATTTCTCTGACAGCCAAGAGAGACGTCCTGTTCAATTAATCTGATGTATTTGTAAACAGCTCGGTTCAAAGTAGTAGAGAATTTTGGATGGTTGCAAACAACTTGAAAGTGGCAGTATCGCTTTTTAAAATAACAAAGACCAACAACGAGCAACCTTACCGATTATAACAATACAAAGAAGCAGAGGAATGTCGGTGTTTTCTGTATTAATATTTCGAACGAGCAATCAATCAGTTAGGAATAGAAATATAATGTTTAAATGGATCATAGCAGAAATAAATCTAGGGAAACTCGAGTACTATTGTTGTGGTTAGACGCCGTAACCCTCTGTCCCCTTTTGTCGAACCCCAAATAGACAAAATACCGTTGCTTACTTATATCACATCAACGTACTTTATGGCTGAACATTTTCACAGGTCCTCTAAGCCCCATACATTCTAAAACGCTATTAATATATCAGCCTTACTATGACGGTGCGACGCTTGTAGAAGACAGAAGGCAGAGAGAGGAGAGCCGAAACTATCTATTACTAGAGAACTATTCATATAATCCGTCACAAGAGACGATTTATGAGCAGACAGATGATCAAGAAGCTGTAGGATAAATTTAGAGACCAAAGTTATCTACAGTTCCAGCCAAAGTATCACCATTACAAAATGTGTAAGACCTGTCGTACCTGCTGAGAGATCATCTGGTCTGAGGTCTCGGCTCAGAGTCTCACCCATCTTTTGAGCTATTATACGCCCATTATGTACATGATATGTTCCATTCCTCAGATTGTATCTTTGAATTCCGCCCATAATTCAGGTAGAAAGCTTGCCAGATGCTTCATCTCGACATTGCAATGCGCCAATAAAGCGTGAGTAGCCTCCTCTCCTGGATTCTGCTCAAAAAAGTACCGCGATCGCAATTCATATGTACCATTACTGTCAGGTTTACGACGGATTTGGTGCATGAGATAGGAGTGCCCCGTAACGTTAGTTGTGTGGCCGGTGGAATCGAGGCGCCCGGTGACAATCGTCTCGATGCCGGTAGATGCGTAGGAGCTAGTGTTGAATCCCAGCTCAGTAGCAGGATCGATGAAATGTACGGTCAGCTGCCCGGCATTGTTCCCGATGTACTCGTCAATGAACGAATAAGTGCCGATGTAGCGCGAGGATGTCGGTGCGGACGCGTTGGTCACGAGAGTTTCCGGTGAACGCCAAGCGTAGCGGTGCGCAATGGGCGCCCAGAGCTTGTATCGCGATGAATCGACGAGGTGCCAGCTGAACCACCAATCGTACATTTCGCCAGTGACTGGATGTGTGTCAGTTTGGATGCTATACGTATAGGGCACCCATCTTACCATTGCCCATTTCGGTGCGGATAGCGATCATGAGCGAGCCGTCGGAACGCAAAGACCAGCCGTTTTCAAGTTGAAGGTAGCCTGGTCTGGTAAGATAATCGGCGGCATCATATGCAGAGAACGCTGGAGACGTGCATTAGTCACAGATGTAGAATGACTTCAAGTGACGACGCTCCACCAATGGCCTTCGAACTGGTCGCTTGCTCTGCAGGGAAAAAAAAAAAAGAAAACATAACGTTTCAAAGGATCATTATGTTTTAATTCAACTTACTCAATTCAGCCGCGTGAGGGCTAGCACTAAGCCCTTTCTGCACTTCCTCCGAGATACCTTCGACATAAGGATTCCAGAACTTGGCGAAAGGCTTCGCAAAGTCGGCCTCGCGGTAGCCAAGGTAGTAGCTTGTCTGGTTCCCATCGTAAGGAGCGACATTTCTGGACACAGTAGAGGCTCCTAAAGTAGTCAGAGAGCTGTTGTCGATTTCGATGGAGAAAGGTGGTTCCGTTGAAAGCTGGGGATAGCAGCGGGAGAATGTTGCAAATAAGAGAGGAATAAAGCGCTTTATAGTCATTCTTGCAGGTGCGAAGTAGCTGAGTTATCGATGGTGAAGGTAGAGAACGTCTTCTCGTTACGATTTATACAACATCAACGACTAGTAATTTAGAACCACCGACTTCACGAAGTCCACAGGTCCACAAGTCCACAAGTCCACAAGTCCGCAAGTCCGAAAATGGTCTTTTACTTCCGAAGACCTTTACCATATTCAGTATTCTCACGCGAGGACCTATTCAGTATTCTCGTACGAGGAGGTTGGTAGGAAGAACATAGCTCTACATGATTATCCGGGTAAGACCGGGTATGGGCGGAATGGTGGCGGTGCACGGTTCTTCTTCGATTCACACTACTCATATCCACCCCTTTTAGCACCTATTTCAGACACCGCCACGTGGTATTAGTAGATAGCGCGTCCAATCAAGTTTGATTGGTCGTATATATGTCGGCCTCACACGGCTGTGCGCGGAAAGTGTCGGGTGAAGTGTGTCGAGGCAACCCATGGTCGTCATTTACACATTGCTGCGCCCATTGCATAGCCATAGTGTCTGTATACGGCAAAGAGACAACGCAACGGATCGGAGGCGGATCGGAATCGGATCGGAAAGAGGATGGAGGTGACACGGAGGAGTAAGAAGAGCTGAGAGCAGCCTATTCCTCAACCAGTGGCCCAAGCTCTGCCTAGGTATTTAGCGCCGCCGACCGTGCACATTGCTGCGCCCTTCATCTCTTGCTGTCTTCAATCCTTAGCCCATATCTATTCAATCATTTTTCTCTAGATGTCCGTGGGGGCTGATATCGCTTAGTCTAGCTAGCATTCTATGGATGTGCTCTAAATGCGGCCCCTTGTCTGTTAATAGAAGAAATGGCTCTATTAAGATTCCAAAAGCTTTCTGAGGATCGTGCCGGCAGGCACCGGTAGCCCGCTGCGTTTGCTACAACATGTTTGTTGGCCGATTAGGCTTAGTGTAGTTTGCTTTGGACGCATATCGTCCAAACCCACCGTAGCTACTAATCGACCATCCTTCAACCTCATCACTTTCCGATATTTTCATAGGCTTGTAGACATATACTTGTAGTGAGAGGGAAAGTGGCTCTCACGCCCCCCGGGCGGACAAGCTGATTACTTTTGCATTCATGTCTTGTTTCTGAGCGGGTTTGAGCAATTCCCATTGCTCAAATGACTTCATACCGAGGGTATGGTGGTAAAAAGTAGAGAGACGTAGGGAGGAAGCTATGAGATGACACTCGGGACGATGGGGCATTGCGCTGTATTTCGTATTTTCTGAAAAGTGGAGACTGCTCCTTTCGTCTTGATACAAGAAACTTAAGGCCACCAACCGCCTTAGTTTCACGTGGTTAAAGAGGAGGATCGCCCGTAGTTTACTGCAGTGTGTGGGTCTACGGCCCGTGCTGCCGGGGCGTCTCCGGATACTTTCGGCTATGGGTAGTATCGAAAGATCCCTGCCTACTAACTTATCTATATTATTACTACGTAGTTATAGGACATTTGTAGTAATATGGACATGCAAAGGAACGTTCTTATGGAACGCTGAGCTTATTATGGTAGATACACAGAAAAAGCAGAGATACCACATCATCTACAGTACCAAGCAGCCTCTAGGGACCTAACTCGGCAAGTCTCGGCAGCGGCTAGCTTGGTCTTGATAAGTCAGGAGGGAGAGTCATCTAGCTTAGCGTGACTTGATTTGTCTTGCCAAGTGGAAGCCCTGCCTACCGTGTCTCGGTACAATGAAGCTGATCACTTGTCGAACTGTGGGTGCGATGCCGCACTGATGTGAGCGCGGGCTAGTGGGCTTCATGTTTTGATATCACTGTAGCTCGGCCGAGGCGACCGCACAAAGAGCATTTAAATCGCACTTCGCCCAGCGCTTGTAGTTCTCGTTACAGTATCTTTACAGATTCTCTTCATCTCCACATGGCGTCCAATATACACTCTTTTGTGAGATACCCTAAGAGCGGCGTGTCGATCCTCATTGTTGGAGGAGGTATTGGCGGACTGAGCTGTGCAATTGAAGCACATCGTAAGGGCCACAACGTCCGCCTAGTCGAAAAGCAAATGGACATCAATGACGGAGGTGAGTGGAAGGTAATTCGGGGGTTCCGAAGTTCAAGTTAACATAAGTCAGGCGCCATCATTGCGGTCCCAAATCCTGCCGTCGGGGTCTTTTCCAACTGGCCCGGATTCTTAGATCGCTGCCACAGACACGCGATGAACCCAGTTTGTCGAATGATGAGAGGTGACCACACGCACATCAAAGACACCCCCTTGGCGCATCCAGAATTTCCGGCAATGCCAATCAATCGCCCCGCGCTTCATCAAACACTCTTCGATTTCGCAATTGAAGTCGGGGTGCCCATCGAGCAGGGCAGGACGGTCAGCAGCTACTTCGAGGATGAACATCAAGCCGGCGTTGTGTACGATGATGGAACCAGGGAGGTGGCTGATGTTGTCGTGGCCGCCGACGGCGTGGGTTCCAAGGCGCGAGCGCTTGTAGTTGGGGAGTACCAGGAATCCATCCCAAGCGGATTCGCCTGCCACCTTGCCACGTTTCCTGCTGGCCCAGCTCTCGAGAACCAGATCATTCGACACGGCTTCGGTGATTTCCAGAATGGTGTCATGTTCGCCCTTGGTCCAGGTGCTCACATGGCTGTCGGCCGGACGGATGAGATTTTGACATGGCTGATGGTGCACAAAGTGAGCACGCCGCATACTCGTCTCCCCCACTCGACGTGATGACTAACATGCGCCTTAACAGGATGAAGGCAGCAGCGATGGCGTATTCAAACAGGCTGTGTCAGCATCATCCGCGTCAAAGTATGTTGAGACCTGGGCTTCGTTCTACAAAGAAATCATAAACGCCTCACCTCCCGGCGGGATTCTTTTGTGGAGGCTCAAGTGGCGTGATCCACAGGGCACATACATCTCTCCAAAAGCCCGTGTAGTTCAGATTGGCGACGCAGCGCATTCTTTTCTCCCTACGTCTGGTGCTGGTGCCGGCATGGCAATAGAGGATGCAGGATGCCTCGCTTCATGCTTGCAGCTTTCTGGAAGATCCAACGTTCCCTTGGCTTTGAAAGTTCATGATCTGTTTCGGTAAGCAGAATATCCTGGTTCAATGGAGATGAAGGAGACACTAACCAACTTGTAGATACGAGCGTGTAACTTGTGCTCAGAAAGTGGGCTTCAAAAACCGCGAGGTTTTTCACCAGGCCGACTGGAGCGTCGAGGTAGCTCCACAGACAGGAGGCACGTTCTCAGGAAAATGGCTTACTGGACACAAAGTAGAGGAATACGTCTATGAGAACTATGGCAAAGCTGTTCAGCACCTTCTTGCGGGTGCACCATTTAGAAACACGAACTCGGTTCCCGGGTTTAAGTTTCGATCATGGACAGTCCGCGAGCTTCTGGAAGCTTCTGACCGCGGCGAAGTTGACACAGATGAAGGTGACTGGTATAGTTAAGTGTTCTACTTTGATGACATATTTCTTTTGCTGGGGTTTGAAGTTACTCATTAGCTAGAGAGACTGTCATATCATTAGAGTTCTTCGATGTACAATTGGGGTGGCGTAAAAAAGGAATACTATCATGACGTTTACTCAAATGCGAAGCACACCGATTGGTGTTGGACAATTATGATTTGTCGGGGGAGCTTCCCAAGCCCCCGCGTTAGCGTCTTCCTTCGGCTATGAAACTAGCTGATCCGCCCTCGGCAATTGAGTCTCGTTCGGCTTCGAGAATAGTGCGCCGGCCTACTCTCCACACATGCGGCCCGAGCAACGCTAAACGACCCCCTACACTATGTTTAGTATAGGTAGTTCGAGCATTGAAGCCACCGGTAGCACTCCTTCGCGGTCGAAAGTGAGGCTCCAACATGATTCACAATTTTGCTGATTAGTCAATCGTGTGGCATCCGCGACGATGACTGGGGTCCAAGGGCACAATTCGGCGGCGCCTTCCTACACAAGTATAAAGGCCCACATGCTATATAAACAGCCAAAACAACCCTCAAAGTACACCTCAACGAACACCCCGCATTCGACCACCGCTCCAACCAAGCTCGCCAACTCCCCAAGCAATGCTACCCACAATCGTCGGCTGTCCCGGCGCCTGGCACACCAAAGAATTTTTCGACGACCTGGCCCACAGCTTCCGCGCACGCGGCTACAACTTCGTCAGCCAGGACGCGCCGGGCGTGCTTGATCTGGCGAACGGCTTCGACGCCACGGCGGACAAGGATGCTGACTCGCTACGGGCGAACCTGCTCGTGCCGCTGGTCGAGTCGGGGCACGACGTCGCGCTGCTGATGCATTCGTACGGCGGAGTTTACGGAGCGGGAGCGGTGCGCGGGCTGAGCAAGGGCGAGCGGCAGGCGGCGGGTCGAGCGGGCGGCGTCGTGGGCCTGATCTTCGTCAGCGCCGTCACGCCGGTGGCCGGCAAGTCGACGCTGGATATGATGGGCACGGATAAGGACCATCTGCCGCCTTGGGTGGACTACGATGTGTGTGTGTGGTTTTTCTTTTTTCTTTTTCTCTGGCGGATACGAGGCCGCAAGCCCGCTAAACATGCAAACTGTGCCGCAGGACACTACCGGATTCGTCGCCTTCAGCGGCGCTCGGGACGTCATGTACCACGACCTTGCCGAGCCGATCGCCACGCGCTTCCTCTCCATGGTCAAGCCCCAGGCCCTGAACTCGCTTAACTCGCCTGTCAGTTACTCGCCATTGGTGGATCCCTTCTTCGCAAACAAGTCCGCATACGTCCTCTGCGGAGCTGATCGAGTCATCCCGCTTGCCGGACAGGAGGCATACGCGGCGTTGGGTGGGATAGAGCGGACGGTGTTGGTGCCGCAGGCATCCCATGCCTTCTTCGCCACGGCTCAGGAGGAGGTGGTGGACGCCACGGTCAAGCTCCTTGAGGATATTCGCGCAGGGAACGAATGAGGCACGGGTGATGCGACGCACGGAAGCGGGAGTGGGGTATGCCAAGGGCAAGGATATAGATCCTGGTGCCTCAGCTGGTTTCGAATTCGGTAGAGTCAGAAATTCCCGGACTTCCTTCCGCCGCCCCCTCTGTCCGTATTCGATGAGCGGAAGCCGCCGCTTAGTATTATCTAAGAGACCTTCTGGAAGCTGGTTCTCCTGATGGAATGATTTTGATCCTTAAGCGCTTTTCTTCACCCCGACGCCTTCCTTCAATCTTAATGTCGACAGGCATATCGTGGCCGCCACCAGCATGACTCCTGAGCAGGAGGCCGCCTTCCTCGCTCAGAACCGGCAGGGCGAGGTGTATGCCGTGCACATTTCTTTCTTCGTTTTGATGATGCTGATTGTGCCTGCACGTTTTGCATCTGCACGTGCGGCGAAGAAGCCTCTGTCGTGGGACGATTGGCTGGCCCTCGTAGCCGCGGTATGTTTGAGCTGACACGACTCGTATTGGTCGAAGCAGCGCTTACACACATGTGGCCTCCAGATAAGCACAGTTGGTGTTTTCATCGGCACAATGCTGTGGCTCCGCTTCGGCCTTGGCAGACACGCTGCCGTGGTAATGCAAGAAGATCCGAACAACATACCTCGATTCTTTCAAACAATCGTGGCAAACGAGATTCTCTACACCACTGGGTTAGCCTGTGCGAGACTCTCGCTGGTGGCCTTCTTCTACCGCATCTTCGGCGTCTTAAGCATGCGATTTTTTCTGCATGGATTTGTCTTCGTCATCATCGCGTGGGCGATTTCTACAGTAAGACGACAAAGCAGCGACTACGTAGCTAGATTTTTCTATTCGCTGATCTTTTTCTATTAGTATGTCCCGTCTATCCGCACCTGTTGGCCCATCGAAAGTTTCTGGGATGGAACAAACCAGAATTGCATCGACATCTTTAAATTCTACGTTGGAGTTGCCATCGGCGGTATCATAACCGACTTCGGCTTGATGATTCTTCCCATACCATACATTTGGAGGCTTAGCAACGTGCCCCGGTACCAAAAAATCCTTGTTGTGTGCACCCTGGTTTTCGGAGGGTTGTAAGTAATTCCAAGCCATTCCGCTACCGCGATGCTGACCACCGTTCTTGCAGCGCTTGCTTCGTCACAATCATCCGCCTGGTGAAGATAACACAGCTGGACCTCACAGATCCGACCTGGGGAACCGTCGATCTCATGATTTGGACTGGAATGGAAGTCTATTCGTATGCATCCCCCGGTCAACCATTCATCCATCTGACCCATCCCGCTGAGAAATCAGTAGTGCCGTCATCTGTTGCTGCCTTCCCACCCTACGGCCGTTGGTCAAGGTGGCCGGGAGATATCTCGGAAAATCGAATTGGTCATCTACGCCTGCCGATAGTCATGCCAACGGCGTATGGACGAGCCCGCGTGGCCCTGAACGATATTCGAAGAATCCGGCGTCAAATTCCGTTGAAGAGATACTACGCGCTCGCAGCGCAGGAGACCTTGAACTATCCACATACGATCCTACAGAATCTATCAAGTAGTAGCTTTCAGCAATGGCTACTGTCTACTTGCTCCGCACGGCCTTCCACGGAAACCGCTGTCATTTAGACGCACGGTGGAGGCCCATACTCAATGCTGAGTTAGCACCGAGTCTCCCGCGGGGAATTCAGCATTATCAAGGCTGCTAGCACAAAGCAAGCTCACAGCTGAAGTAGGTATGCCCAAGCAGTTCTCCAAGGAAAAGCTCGTTCGGCAACCTCGATAACGCAGGGTACCTCCAAGGACGATCGACATTCCCATTGCAGAAGAGGTGCAGAAGCGCCAGGGAGGAGAGTAGTTCGACTTCGATTGGATAGAACTCGATCATCGCTGAGCATCTTGTTCTCCTGTCTATTCATGATGGTGCTGGAGGAGAATGTCATGGGTTTGATAATGAGAATTTGGGGAAACCTGCACCGAATCTCCTTTACATCAGCTAGTATGCAGCTGGAAAAAGTTATCACACCTGGTCAGAAAGGTATATATTCTACCCCAGAAACCACTGCGCCGCCAACGTTGGATAAATAGTGAACAGATATTCTTGAGGTGGCTGCGGACAGCAACATCGAACTCGTGTATTTGCATATTCCCGAGCTTCACCGCCACTCCCATCCTTTCTCTTCCATCCAGGCTTAGTAGCCGCCAACACCATCCTCAGCCATCGGCTTGAACTCAACAGTCGTCGGCTCCTCCGTAATCCCCCTCCGCACAGCCTCCTCCATAATCGCCACCGTCGCCGTGGCCCCGATCCTCGTCACACCCAACGACATGACATGCAGCAAATCATCCAACGTCCTCACGCCCCCCGCCGCCTTGACCTGCACCCCCGGCTTGGAATGCTCCCTCATCAACTTCAAATGCCTTGCCGTCGCCCCCTTGTACGCGTACATCCCATTCGGCTGCTTCACAAACCCGTACCCCGTCGACGTCTTCACAAACGCGACCCCCACCTCCGAACAGATCCGACACAGCCTCACAATCTCCTCCTCCCCCAAATAATCATTCTCAAAAATAACCTTCAGCCCCGCCCCCCGCGCCACCACCGCCTCATTCACCTGGCGTATCTCGTCCTCCACGTAATCCCATTCGCCGCTCAGCGCTTTGCCGATGTTGATGACCATGTCGATTTCCTTCCCGCCGGCCGCGGCGGCGGCGCTCGCTTCGAGGACCTTGATCTCGGTCGTGCTGTTGCCGTGCGGGAAGCCGATGACGGGGCAGACGTGGACGGTGGTGCCGGCTAGCTCGCGCACGGCGAGTGGGATCAGGTAGGGCTTGATGCAGGCGGTGGCGACGTTGTGGCGCTTGGCGATGGCGAGGCCGTGGAGGATGTCGGCGTCGGTCATGGTGGGGTGGAGGAGGGAGTGGTCGATCATTTTGGCGAGTTGGGTGAGGGTGACGGTGATGGTGTTGGTGGTGGCCATTTTTGAGGGGAGGAAGGTGGGTTTGAGGGTTTGAGGTTTCGTTGGAATGGGTGAGGTTCTGGTGCTGGAGATGGAATCTTTGTGAGGCTGCCTTTATATCAAACTTCACTCCGGACTGGGCCTCGTACAAGATCTTGCTTGAACACCACACATTCTACTATTCACTGGGAGTGACACGGCTCCGGTGGAATGCATTGCCGGATTCGGTAAGTGGCAATATTATGATGACGGGTTGAGATTTTGGCACCATGACTATCCAGGACCAGCGAGACCGAAGAGCCACGCGCCGGAATCACACATCTGTCGGAAGACCATTTACTTCTAGAGACGGAGATTCTGGCCCCATATCCAATTTTGGTCCTGGCCGCCAAAGCAGCTTCCGGTCGCATATTCAGGGCCGGCGGCTCCGAAAGTGGCCTCGTCAGGTTGCTCACTGGGCGGATAATTCATAACTGCAAGCCGGGTTAGAATGTATTTTAAATAAGAACGGTGCGTAAGCTACCTTGTTCGAAATCGATTAAAGCCTGTGTAACGGTTGGGTCTTCATAGAAGTCGAACGATAAAGCGTCCAATTCTTCTGAAGACGGAAGAAACGTTGTGTCCAATCCGCCCTGAAAGCCCTCACCGGCGTCGGTCAAGCTGAGGGCTGTTCTCAAATTCGCCTGAGTCTCACTGGTGTTGTCCCCAGCTGCGAGCTCATTACGTTGTAGGTGGTCTGAGTCCTGTGCCTCCTCGTCATATGGTTCCGGGACCTCGAGCATCTTCTCCATCTCTTTTTGCACAACGAGAGGTATCAATTTCTTTAGGATCATGTAGCCCTGCTCAGCCACAATGGACCTGGTCTTTAATTGAGCCTGCATGGCCATCAACCTTCGCATCCCCAGCTTTGATTCATGAGATTCCTGGCTGAGGGGATCTTGGCTCGTCATAATTGACAGTGCAACCGCTGCGGTGAACAGGTGCAGAGAGATGAATGAGACAGCGTAGGTATCAGCACACTTGCTAAATGTCGGCGTGGTTCCTACTCGAGATATCTCCAGTGCGGCATCTCGGCAAGCCAATACTGCAATACGGAACGGATCCGACAACTGAGTCTGTTGGGATGCATTGAGCCCTCCGGAAGCTTGAGGATGCACAACCATCTTGTATGACAGCAGCGGCCTGTGTAAAAGGATCCTGGCATTCTCGAACGCCAGTTTTAGAGCAAGAGCTTGAAGTTGGAACAGGTGTTCTTCAAAAGAATTGTCTGACTGTGTTGCTTCATCGCCCGATGGCCCCGTGGAATGAATGTCTGTGCTTGGGGAATTACGCTTGTCGTCGATCTTGAGTCGTCTCGGGAGACTTTGATACCATGTCTGGAGTCTTGAATCCAGGCTAGATACAGTTGTGACCATAGCCTGCAATCGGGATGCATTGACTTCCGCCGCACCATGGCTTGCAGGTAAACCTTGACGTAGTCCGTAGAGGTCTGTCAACGCTGACTTGACAATGATCGATAGGGTTACCATGGAATATTTGTACGAAAGCAGGGTGGCCTGGCCTGTTTTCCTCCAATCTTTGGACGTCCAGGACGAGTGTTGTGACCTCAAAGGATAAGGGTTGAGCAGCTCAATATCGCAGTCAACATCATTGATACTGAGAGGAAAGCCGTAGAGCATGGAACAGAAAGTTTCAATCTCATACACTGCCCACCAGCACCGCTTACGGGTTTCTTCCGCACGTTGAACGGCATCGTCCAAGTCGGGGGTTCGAGAGATTTTCGATGGCTGCCGTCGATGTAAATTCAGAGCTTGAGCGATTCTCAATCCGTTTCCGCAGATCGGCCACGCCAATTGGGGATCACCATGGTATAGGTAAAAGCTGCCCAGCAAAACGCAAGTCTGGACAGCATCAATAGATCCAAGCGAAACGATGTCGAGTATTCGTAGTCTCAATGTCGTTAGCAGCTTTTGTTGTAAGTTATTCAGCTGCACGCCATGGCGGACGGCAATATCCTTCTGACGACAGTCAACATGCTGCGCGCTCACTACAATGACGGCGGCGAATACAGCAAGGAAGCCTAGGCGGACATTCCTCTCTGTATACGTCTGGCTGATGATGTCATACAGCTGTTCGAAACCCTCCCTGAAATCTGACTGGTGGAAAACCAACATGAACCAGTGGATCCGGTCAAAGTAGTTGTCAACAAGCAAGGTAGCTACTTCAATCGAGGGTAGAATCGATAACAGTTCGGCTTCAGCTGACGCATGTATTCCACGGCTCAGGAAATGGGGTTCACTCCGTGAGGGAGCTTGGTGGGAAACCTCTTGTCTCATCCAAGGTCTCACAGAGAGCGCTGATGTTTCCTGCCCCGCGAGGGTCGGCGCATCATGCTGGTGAAATGCCTTTGGTCTTCATTAGTAAATTTCAAATGCTGAAAAGGTGTTCCATATCCAGATTCACTAACCTCTTCCATGAAATTGATGGCCGCCGAGGTTGAATTCCAGGACGACTCGTCTGCCACAGGGGAGTGCGATGCGCTCACCCGTGGACTCACTCGGCCCATGTCAACGCCACTTGGCCCGGGCGGTGGATCGGCGCCAACCTCATCCTCAGATAGGTGAGATTCCACGGTATCGTCTTCCGGTGGAGCTGCTTGGCGAACCCGTTTTGCGGCTGAATGGTCCGTTGTGCTGCGGCTCTTCCGAGTTCTTTTAGTGGGTTTACCTGGCCCGTATGCTTTCCATTTGACCTTGCTCTCGGGAGTGGAACATTCGACTTTGGCTCGCACACAGAGTGTGCATGGACGTTGGACGTCGCACTATGCGTAGAATGTTAAGCCGAGGTCACGAGACCGGGAGTGGCGGGAATCGTACTTTAAGCTTTTGCCGCCTGCATCTTTGACAGGCACTCGGTACCTTTTTTGAAATGAGTGGCTCATCCATACTCTCAGTGGAACGCCGTTATTGATGAGCCTTGCGAACTGCTATCGGGAATGAAGTTGTTGTCTCAGCTGATGGCGCATTCCGGCGGAACAATTGTCCCGGAGGCCTTTACCGATTACGGAAATGAATCCCGGTGGATATACTTCCCCTATACAGTTGCACCAGTATGCTTGGCCGAGCATGCATATCTACGCATTTGTAGACACGTTTGTCAGCGTCTCATTACTATAGGCCGGGCTTAGGAAATCAATATGTATGAATATGAGTAATGGGCATTAAACTTCTAGCGCAGCTTGGCTAAAACTGTTCGAAGATGCAATAGTTGCCGACAACATTAAAAGGCTTCATCCTAGGCTATTGTTTCCTTCTTGCGATGACAAACAAACCAATGCAATGAAAGCTTGGATTTTGAGCAGGCAGCAACTCTGTCAGCCTTGCATTTCAGCTCCGCATGTGATTTTCAGCTGAGCCTTGCGTCCGACAACGAACTGCTAATAGCGCTCTCCCCTCCCCTCCGTCATGGAGCTTCAATCTCATTTCTCCACCCACACTCACCATGTCTGGCGCCGAGTTCGTCGCAATTCTCAGCATCGGAGCCAGCGTAATCGCCGTCGTCGACGCATGCAACAAACTCCGCAACCGAGTCAAAGAGTTCGAAGATGACGACACACTTCGCCAGCTGGCCGCCGAGCTTCGGCTCTTCTCAAACGGCATCGAGATCCTGAGGCAACAGCATACCGACGAAGACCTTGATGCTGTTACGCAGGATGCGCTGATTGAAGTGCTGACTTGTTGCGAGAAGCGGATCAAGGAGCTCGACGCCCTGATCGCTTCAGCCTTGCCTGCTCAGAGAAACACCGGAGTCCAGCGCGTCAGGGCGGCCATCCGCAATCTGCGGGACAACAAGAGAGTCAGATATATTCTGGACAGCCTGCAGCGATGTCAACAACTGCTGGTATTCCATATGGCAAGCGTTTCGAGGCGACAACAACTGGACAAAGGGCGAGGGCAGCAGGGCATTTACCAAGAAAGCGTCCGTTGTACTGCCAGATTGGATGACTCTTTCGGCCTTTGCCGCCCTCAGGAAGTCATAAAGGAAAGGCTCCGCCGATCGGCTGGTCCGACACCTACACAGAGCTGCGTACGAGGCAACTGCGGCTGTGCGTGTCACAGAATGACGATCCGTCTCGGATTTGTATCTTTCAACTTGCCTTTCCCATTCTTATCCCGATGCACATGTATCGACACGACTATTGGAGTCTCTGTCTTTGCAATGCACAGGATACTGGCCTTCAACGTGTCCGTAGCTTGGATGGATGGTATTTCGATTGGGACCGCCTTGAAAATGGTCAGCACCGTTCCATACTCAAGTCCAGGCCTGACTGTGTTGGCAAAATTCTCCGCTGGTGTAATTGGGTCGGCTGAGACAATTGAGACCCTTTCAACTCTCAGAGGGAACAACTTGATCGATTTCAATGAGGCAACAATGAACAACGAAGGATACCTCGAGGTAAGAGTTTGCTAGCGCATAATTCCAATAGACTCGTGCTAAGAGACAGAAAGAGGGCTTTGAAAGAAAGTAAAATGAGCCTTCGAGAGCCAAAGGCCGTCATCGATGTCGTTCGATATTTGACTGGACAAGGAGTGAAGTGGAGATCGCCAAGGTAAGCTCAGACTAATTGAGACTGATGTGGCGTGGCTAATCCGAAAGAGACCAATTTCTGTTTGTCTCAAATATATTGAACGCTGTTACACTCATAGGGTCTCGGAGAAGGAGCTCTTTGCTTCTGTTCCACCTTTTGAACTCAACAACGGTCATATGTTTGATTTCGATTTCAGTACATATGTGAGCATGCTGGGGTTCGACGGCGCAGTCCATTCGCTCCGAGCAGCCTTTGAAATTTCCAAAAGTGACAATAGTACGTCATGCACACTTACGGTTCATTAAATCAGATGCTGATCTGAGCAGTCTACGGGGGGACTCCAGATCTTCATTACACCGTCATAACGGGAACCTTAGACGAAGTCATGGCTTTAATCGAAGAAAAGCCAGGATCCCAACACCGACATAGCGATGTCTTCGGGCACAGTGCACTTCATGTTGCTGTCACAAAGCCTCAAATACTAGCCTACTTATTACGAAACGGCTTTGTCGATGAGATTGAGGCTCGCGATCATTTTGGAATGACGCCTTTAATTTATGCGGCGGCAACCAAACAATTAACATCGGCCAAGCTTCTTCTGGACTATGGTGCGAATCCATGGGAGTCTCCTATGAGTGATTTCTCGCACCGGGATTCAATATTCTGGGCGGCTCGCTGTGCGCTACAGTGTAGAGACCCATCTGCATTTACTGAACTCTTGGACCACTATCTCGCATCAGTTTCTCCGCGCCAAGCACTCAACGTTGTGGACCACTGCCTGGAACGCCTTGCCAGCGAAGAATGGCTCTGTGAAAGAGGAGATGAGAGAGGCACGCTCACAGCTATATTTATGTATCTCCTACGTCTCGGAGCGGATCCGAACCAAGTGGAAACAAACACCTTCCTAGAAAACGCTAAGGAGGCAGCAAGAACAAAATTGCT
This sequence comes from Lasiodiplodia citricola, assembly GCA_023089105.1. Lineage (NCBI taxonomy): Eukaryota > Fungi > Ascomycota > Dothideomycetes > Botryosphaeriales > Botryosphaeriaceae > Lasiodiplodia > Lasiodiplodia citricola. The sequence goes on along the minus strand of JAJNLL010000089.1, from coordinate 17,229 downwards.
TCATTCCACACCAAGAAAAGAAGTCAAACACCAAAATCTCCACGGGTATACCCTATTGATGGCTCTCTCACGATTTGCAGAGCCCCATCTCGTTTCCGCCTTTCTCGACGCAGGAGCCGACGCGAAGATAAAGGACGAGCAAGGGAGTTCGGCTTTACACCACGCTTTTGAGGCTCTGACGGTGCTTTCATTTGGCATTAGTTGGAGGTACCATCTCTCTTTAGTGAAGTGGCCACCTCTTTGCTCGTCTTCGTTTACGTGGGAAGACGGTGCTCCTAGAAACACCATTGCTTTGTCCGCATTGCTCACTTGCGCCGGTACTAGCCTATTGGAAGGCGACTCCTGCATGTGTTACTGTTCCCCAGGAGGGTGCACACCGCTACAAACACTCATCGGTGCCCCGAGAGTATGTGGAACGAATAGAGAAATGCTCCTCTACCAGCTCCCGTGGGTATTGGAGCTTTCACTCGTCATGGAGGCCTGCGGCATCCCTGGTATTCTCCAAGAGGCGGTTCGCATCGTTGTCAGACGAAGGTTGTTTGGAGAGCTGGAAATGACACATACCTGCTGCACTAAAATGATTTGCAATGGCGGGACCCATTGTGGAAATGAGTCTTGCTACGATTGCGGATCGTTTGAGACTGTGGACTGGAGCACTCTCCAGGCAGATATGGCTGAAATCCAAGAGGAGGAGGAAGAGTTAAGCAAACAGCTCGAATCCAAGGTTCGGGACACCAAAGTATTCAGCTCATGTTTGAACAACAATCAGCTTCTCAGCGAGCTCGCCGGCTGGGCCGTCGAACTGGAGGCCCGCCCAGTTGCGTATATGGAATTAGTGGAGGGGTGGCTATACCCGTCAAAGGCGGAGAACATAGAGGTTGCCATCTCTCGTTATCCCTATCTTTACACAGAAAACACTGACTTTTTCTGAGAATAGAGCCTCAGGAGACGAATGACGTCTATAAGTGTAAGTCTCAGCACTATATGTAAACTTAAGTATAAATGCTAATTTCACCTGAATTTACTTCAGCATGATCCTCCTCTCTCCGTTGAAAACTCCAGCGGAGACATCATTCATCTCCCGAAGCCGCACTCGTTGAAGACATGGACCGCTTCTGATTTCATCAACGTGTATCTCGAGGACCTGAGGAAACATCCAGACTACTTGGATGATTTCGTTCATCTTGGGATCGATTCAGCTGCTCTGACCTTGCGACGAGAAGCACTGGCGAAGCAGCTAATGGAAGAGATAGATCGTCTACAAAGCCGCTAGCGCAGGGGGCTTCTCTCGAAATTGAGAATAGAATGGTCAAACTCATCGATCGCTGAACGACGTTTCCTGGAGCACGACGAAGGTTCTTTTGCTGCGAAAAGCTCTCGAAATTCCGGACTCATAAACTTAAGGCGGAGTAGTGGCACGGAATTTACGAAAGTTTCTCGTAAAGCTGCAGGTTGGAACCACTAGAACATTGATTTTATTTAATTCGTCATGGCGCATGGTGGCCTTTAGCGGAAAAGGCAGTAATTTATCCGTGGAACATTTAGGGAGATACGCACAAAAGTAGTAGTCGAGGTTTTCCTTCATGACAAATAATCTATAGCTCTTTCTCCACCATGCTTGATCTTATTGCATTGCCGACAGAGGTCCCGATGGCAGCTTTTCACCCAGATCAGCGTCTTTTGATAGTTAATAACAGGATAAAATGGGTTACAGGTCACGGAGCCTTGCCAGCTTCAACAGGACATTTTTGTAGAGCCAAAAGAGTTAATTTGTGGTGGACTAAAGTGTGCACCAACTAAAATGCAGTACGAAATCGGAAATGACTGAGGCGATTGATCAATCTGAGACGAAGAAGTCATACAAAGGAAACAAATACCACAACGCTAGTGCTCTCCGCAACTTTTCTACTTCTCGAACTTCCACTTTGCCTGTTGATTGCCATCAGGGCCCGTGGCAATGAGGTAGATATCAGTAGTTCCGCCACCTAGCTGCTGTTAGCCGAATTATAACGCATCGAAATAGAGAGCAACGCCTACCGGTAATGGTGACGGTTGTGCCAGGAATAAAGTTCTGTGTGATGTCGGCGCCGAATTTCCTGAACTGGTCCGAATTGGTGTAGTAGACCTTGGCCTCGATGGATTGCAGGCTCACTTTCCTCGTCGTGGTTGTGTTGTTCAAGCGTTTGATTCCGTCGCCAAGGTCGATGGACGCCACGGCATCATCCGCCTCGATGGCGATGATGTTGTCGTTGAAAATGATGACAGTCATGGTTAGGTATGGCTCGGCTCGAAGACGAGAGACTGTATGAGTGATCGAGAGGAATGAGGAGGCGGGTTTGGATACGTTAAAAGCGTTCCACGTGTGATTTATATATGTTCGTCAACGTACTATGTTACGACGCTTTTGGCTTCATCCGCCGAAGATATCGGGTGCCGGAACTACCTCAGACCGACAGCTCACTATGTACTGCTTTCTGCATTGCTTTAAGAATGCATTATCGTCTCCAGGCCACCTATATGCCTCATTTGGCAATAATCCCGGGCGTTTCCGCTGTGTCCGCCCGCCCTGCTTCCCGATTCTTAACGATCGCCGTAAGCAGACTCCATTTCATGAGCTTATTTCGGCTCTTACTACTCAAAAACTCCCGCGATATTCGCAATGCTTGCCAGAAACAGAATTGCTGCGGTTGTTGCCACTTAGCACTATCCGTCCAGCTTCCGGCACTTGTCGTCATCATGACCTCTGCTGTGTAACTTTCTCCGTATGGTAGTATATCGCGACTTAGACGCAGCATCTCCGCGGCGCAACATGATCAAAATGCTGCAGTCGTACGCGCTGAATATTACTTAGAGTTACCATAAGCTGTGTACACGTCTTGGTGGCATCTTGTGCCGGCATAATATCTCTCCAGGGAAAATGTTGCGAGTTTGATGAAGCCTCCCGTCTGGGAATTAGCACCACGACAATGCAACGGAGGTATCCTTTTATTACTTCACACTAAACTAAGCTGTTTCAAGACACCTTTTCAAGCTCATATTCATGGAATTCCCCCATGTGGTGATTTGTTGCGAGCCTGACGACATTTTCTCCCGACACACTGACGCATGCGCATTCGATAGCTTTCATTTCGAGGACCGAGGACATGTACCGCTTAGGCCCTACGCTAGTAGAGTAGCAGCCATGGGACAGATAAAATCCAAAGCGGGAGCCTGTCCTTGTCATCAGAACAAAGTCATTTATCGTTCGCACTTCTCAGTCGTTTTAAAACTTTGATCCACAGCCAGCATCTATTTTCAATTCCCTCTCCTCCATACGGCGCACGATGACCAGTTCCTTTCCACCCGGAAGCGGCCATAACGCGGTGGAGATTGGCAAAACGTACTGCGTCAGCCAACATGGTACCAAGAAGGTATTGACACAAGCCAACGGCTCCGCGGGCCTGACTTGGAAGGACTACACCGGTAGTTCCGACCAGAAGTGGAAGTGCGTGACGGAAGAGAAGAACCAGCTGCGCTTCAAGAACGAATCCACCAACGCCTACTTGTGTAGGAAAGAGAACAGCGACCTCGCAGCGTCCACAAAGGAGGAAATTGGCGACGCAGTAACCAAAGCGCACTTTCAAGTCGGCCGCCATACCCGCGGTGGCTCCTTCTTGAGCCAAGTTATCAACGACGTGTTGTTCTTCCTCACAAACCCCGCAAAAAGCGCTGAGGTGTTCGTGCAGATGGACTCTTCCGTGCAGATGGACTCTTCTACGATCACCCAACTCGGCATCCATCTGGTCGAGGAGGCGCTGTCGCCGCTTAGGCGCTTCGGGTGGGTGGTTCAGGGCTTGCTCGCGCGCTCCTCGGCACCGTACTACGTCTCACAGGACTCGGACCAGAGCATGGACGCAAATTCAATCAGCCAGTTGATCGCTGAGGGCGTCAAGGACATCATCAGCCTGAACGAGGTCGAGCTGGGGGCGGAGGTCGTCCAGGCGCTCTTGGAAAAGGGCATATCGTACTTGTGGTCCCCCATCAAGGACTTTGGAGCGCCGACGGAGGACGGCTGGAAGAGCATCAAGGAGCGGTATCAGAAGAACAAGGCCGAGAACAAACCGACGCTGGTTTACTGCGGGTATGGTCACGGGAGGACGGGCACCATCATTTCAGCACTCCAGATCCTGGACGGTTGTCGTTTCCGCAACCTCCGTGAGTGCAGCGAGAAACACCACGTTGAGAAGACAGTCCAGTGGGAATTTCTCGACACCTTGCAAAAGTCTCTGGATACGCCTAGGCAGTAATTTGGCTTGGGTGTTACTGGATTTGGTGTCCGTTTGTTGCTAGTAGCTGCTGATGCTGCCATCACCACGGGATCGAAGACGTTGCATTTCTTATTTCTGTCACGATACACGGTCCCCTCCTAACCCTATCATACACGCACACATTTCCTCTCCTTGCTATCTCAAGCTTGTTTTTGGTTCACTCTAGTCTTTCGTTTACCCTTACAGAGTCGCAGAGCCCGCTCGTAGACTCATTACCCCCTCCCTATGTGCCTTTACCTCCCGTAGCTTCCCCACCACTCGCTTGCCATAGTACATGAATTCATGATGTTCTTATAGCTTGGTGTGTATCAACCTTGTGACTACGTTGCCTCATCTACTGCATGCGGCGCCGTCGTCACTGTCGTTATCACCATCAATAGCAGGTACTCCCGCTAACTAATTCGGACAGCTGCCGTTTCCGTGACCTCCATGAGTGCAGGAAGTGGGACTAAGATGGGTAGGAAGTATAGAGAAACATTATTGACATGCTGGAGAATACTTTAGTGAACGGCGTGGTGCGGTCGGTATCTGCAAATTGCTTCCATGTTTTGCGCTCAATCAATACACCATTCTTGGTCCTCGCTCAAAGTCTTCCATTCCACCGCGTGGAATACACCGTCGATAGTTATCCTGTGTCCAGACGTCTCAACAACTTTCCTTTCAGGGTCTATGACTGCATTCCTCCACTCCTCTAATTCCAGAGACTTGGCAAGTGGATGATTTGTCAATTCGATGACGGTACGCACGGCTCGCCTTGCGTATAGAATGCCATGCGTGTCAGCGTAAATATAAACTAACGCAGAACTTGTGAAAGCTGAAGGTGAGTCAAGCGTGAGATCCTCTTTGATTAGGAGCGCCGCGTGACTATACTTCGTCTCTGCATCATCCGGAACGGGAGCCTGAAATGTGCCACCACCATTCACTCCCATTGTAGGATTGCAGACATGGAAGGGCCATTTCCCAGATGCGTCACGGAGCCAGAAAGAGAAGTTGATTGGCCGATTCACGGCATCGAGAAGGAGGAAGCCTCGGCAGCGGACTCGTAGCCCCCGAGAAGTGGGCTTCCCACTTTTACCGAATTTCAGGAAGATATGGTCACTTTTGTCAAGAAGTGTGGGAGGGGCCCAGCGAAAGCCAGGCTTCGTCAATCGTGGTGCCCTTGAAAACAAGACTTGGATGGGTATAGATGGACATTGCTTCCAAAATGCGTAAATCCTGTCTTCCGGTTTTGCATCCAGTATGGGCCGTAGATCGAGGTTCATCATTGCTCCGACGCAAATCGGCTCGTCCTCTGCGACGCTGGTTGTACGTCCTGCAATAGCATCCGTAATATCCGATATGTGGAATGAAGTCGTCGGAGTGGCCTCGCGCGTGTTGATTGCCCCTCGTACCAGCGAGTATGTGCTAAGGACTGCGCTCAAGATCCCGCTGTAATTCACAGGACTCACCCTGTCATAGTGCTCGGCAATGAAGCGTAACAGGTCTTCGAAATAGAAGATTCCATCCGAAAGAAGAATGTATAGTTTCGTCGAGAGTGCGCCTTCTTGCCAAGTCCAAAGGCGGCTTGCCCAGCCGGACGTGAAGATTCTTACGGCTATCTCAATAAGAGGTGTTTCTTTGAGGCTGAGTTTCTCGAGTTCGCCATCCAGGACCAGCACCACATCAGACCGCTGGTACGTCTCTCTCATCTTCCTGATGGCCAAGGTCCTCATCTCCCTCGGATTGATTGGGCAACAGAACGTATCCAGCCAAAAGGCAGAGAAATCATTGCCGTTTGGTAGAGATTGGATTGCCTTGCAGATCTTCCGCATCTGGCAACAGGCGACTGAGTTTTTCCAGGGATTCCCAAGGCCATCAGACCATACATGCGAAATTGCCACGTACTTGATATCTCGGATGGAGGTGTTCAGGAGAGCTGCATTCTCTTTCTTCATCGGCTCCTCAGTCCGGATCAAGGGAATGTGTCCGCTTTGTAAAGTGGAGCACATATCCTCCAAATCAACCCCCACGTGCTCGCAATTACAATCCTCTTCCGCGTGACGATGGATATACCGGCTTTTATCGATTTGGTAAGCGACACAATGCGCAAGCGTGCATGAGCCGTGATCGCGTTGGTCATCCGGAGGGCCGAGGTAGAGCGCGTAGTACCTGAACGACAGTCGTTCGTCCCTCAGCCTACCTATCACTTGAGGGCACCAGCCAGCGGCCGCAAGCTGAGCGTCTAGGAAATCCACTCTACCATTGTATTCGAGTAACGCCCCTGAAGCAATATTCGGCAAGACCATGGGTGGATTGAATCTGCAAGATGTATGGAGGTCGAAAGTATCCGGGCCCCTTTGACAGAGACCAGAGTGTATGGTATCGAGAAAATCTAGTAAAAAGCCGATGGAAAGGATGAAGTTCGGTTCGAGTGTGCAATGCTCCACTATCGTTGCGTATACGTTGTGACCGATTCCCAGAACATGAACTAGTGCGCCGAGCTCATGTCTGTCTAGTGGATGATGCTCAGTGTTTCTGATGAATTTCCTGGCTATGTGCATCAGGTTTCTTGTGTGTATGGTTGGTGGTCTGAACGGGTGTTCGTCAATAAAGTCATCGAAGTTGACAAGATCGCCAAAGAAGGCACATAGGGAGCCAAAGTACAGCCAGGCTTGCAGCAAGCCTTTGGCTTCTGCAAAAGACCTGTAGCCTTCTTTCCCAAGCTGTTCCCATGTTTCGGAGCCAAAGACCTCATTGTACGACCAGCCGGCCCGGACCGGATAATCTCGGAACTCTTGACAGTCGTATTCTTCCAAACAGACGTATTGGATTGAAGGATATGCAAAGATGGGGTTGAGTGGTTTTGGAAGATGGTCCATCATAAATTTGGGATAGTGAATGAAAATTTCGAGAGGGCGCAAGGCTGAGAGCTGACGTGTGTAGATTTGGGTTAATCATCAGGATGTCGTGGTCCAATCGCGTTCGCGGACGAAATTAGAAGCGGCGTAGCGGCAACAGGCTCAGCTGCACACCACTCTGGAAATATTGCTATTTAGGCAACATGGCGCTGCATCCTAAGGCAGGTTTGTCCAATAAAAACCCCGACAGACTTGTTTCGCCAATGACGAATCTTCTTGGCTCGCAAAATTTGTGCAGCCCCGACGTAAGCACGCATCAAGACCCTGCCTCTTCAAAGTACCAGATGCCAATCAATAGAAGTTCGGGGCCAAGCAGCTCTCGCTGATTCGTGGAAATAGCCTGCATGACATTCCCCTCCCATGATTGCTGTAAGGCAGAATGCTGACATGTCTGCCTTGCGCTCAGCCGCATCGGTCCGCATAGCTTAAGATATGAGCAGGCCCTTGACATTTGTATCGGTCGTTCTCTCAGCTGTCAAGCCCCCACTTTTTCCGATAACTTCCGACATACTTCAGGTCAAAAATCACACTGAGTTCAGGTGATGCTCCGCCGGTGTATGACTGAGAAGTAATAGGACTGCAGGATCTGAAACTGATTCTCGCAAAACGCACAGGTCGATGCCAACGATGACCGATGTCGATATCGATCCGGACCCCAGCATCTACACTGTTGGATGGATCAGCGCAATCTCCACAGAACTAGTTGCCGCACGCGAGTTTCTTGACAAGGAACACAGCCGCCTGTCCAACCAAGCGCCCAATGACAGCAACATCTATACTCTCGGTGAGATAGCTGGCCACAACGTCGTCATCGCAGTGCTTCCAGATGGCGAATATGGGACTAGCTCTGCCGCTAGTGTAGCGACAGACATGTTGCGCACCTTCAAGAATATTAAAATTGGACTGATGGTTGGTGTGGGCGGAGGGGCACCAAGCAGGCGGGATGATATTCGCCTCGGAGACGTCGTTGTCAGCTCCCCACGGGCGGGAAAGAGTGGTGTCTTTCAATACGACTATGGCAAGACCATTCAGGGATGTGATTTCGAGCATACCCGGTCCCTCGCACCGCCACCTCCCTTACTCCTTGCGGCAGTCAATGATTTAAAGGGACGGTTTGAGGCATCTGGTCACCATATCGCCGAAGACATTGAGGCCATCATCAAGAAGAAGCCCCGACTCGGAAGGAATTATAGCCGACCCGAACCAGACTCTGACCGTCTCTACAAATCAGACTATATCCACTCTGATCCGTTTCTAAGCTGCATAGATGGTTGTGGTAACGAAACACACAACATAGTCCATCGGAGGCAGCGTGGCGAGTATGAAGACGACCCAACTATCCATTATGGGCTTATCGCCTCGTCAAACCGGCTCATGAAAGATGCCCTCTTGCGGGACAAGCTCGTGGGAGAGCACCAGGTTCTCTGCTTTGAGATGGAAGCGGCGGGATTGATGAATCATTTCCCTTGCTTGGTCATCAGGGGAGTTTGTGACTACTCCGATACACACAAAAACAAGCGCTGGCAGGGATACTCGGCTATGACTGCAGCTGCGTATACCAAAGAGATCCTTCGGCTGATACCTCCAGCCCGAGTCCAGGCTGAACAGTCGCTAGCAATGTCTATTCACACAAGTTAGTCAATTCAGTTTTCGCATATAAGCCTCATTGCGCTAACGTGTTAAGTGGACGAAAAATTGGACCATATAATCTCAGACACGCAGCGACTGATGACCGCGAAGGAAAACGATGAGATAATAGAGTGGCTATCCCCACCCGATTCATCCGTCAATTACGAGCAAGCTTTGAAGGGGCTCCATCACGATGCAGGGTCGTGGTACCTCACTAGTCAGCAATTCAAGGAGTGGAGAGCCGCTCCAAGATCAGTTCTATGCATTTACGGTATAGCTGGCTCTGGGAAAACATCCCTCAGTGCCGCCGCCATTCGCGTTCTTTGGACGACTTGCATTTACTTCTTCTTCGACTTTCGGGACCCCGAAAAACACACAGTGGAGCAACTTCTACGTTCACTCGTCTTTCAGCTATACTCAAAGCCTAGTATGAAAAGAGCGCGATATTGGTTAAAAGAAAACTTTTCAGCGCTTATGAGGGGACATGAAAAGCCTCTCGATCAGCGGCTCTATTCAGCACTGAAAGGAATGTTGGAAATGGCGAGTGGTGTCCACATTGTCATAGACGCCCTTGACGAGTCAACGTCTCAGCAAGGGATAAGGAAGTTTATACGATCCGTAACGGTCGAATGCAATGTGCGCATTCTACTTACGTATCGAGAGTCTTCCCCCATAGATTCACTCATGAGTCCTTCCTCTCTTGGCCCTATACCAGTCTTTCGGCGACAAATGAGTGGAGACGGGCTGATTAAAGAGATTTGGGACTACGTTAGTCGGCGGGCCAAAGACAAAAATGAAAATTGGAGTCCGGGGTTATCTCCCATGCGAATCACGATGGGAGTCTGTACGAAGGCCAATGTCCTGTAAGTATTCCTTTATCTCGTGAATGAGACTACATCTGAATGTCTTATAGATTTCGATTAGCTGTTTGTCAGCTCGACCATCTGAAAACTTGTGTCAATAAACAGGACCTCGATGCGGAACTTCGTCGTTTGCCATCCACACTTGATGAGATTTATTCAAAATCTTTGGAGAGAATACCTGAAATACAAAGATCGAGAGCGATGCGTCTTCTGAGCCTACTGGCCTATTCATCTAGACCACTTTCTGAGAAAGAGGCCAAACATGCACTTTCACTTCGCACAGGCACCGAGGTCTGCTGGGAGAACGAACTAGATTGGCAATCAATCAAAGAAATCACTCTGAGCCTGACTACGGAGACAACTGTGGAGATCTTCGGTGCACAGTTCCGGGCAATCCAGCTTGCACATAGTTCAGTCAAGGACTTCCTCCTTTCTCAGTCAAAGTGCAGCTTTTGGTGCCTCACACAAAGCAAAATATGCACTGCGGAAACATGTCTCACCTACCTATTGCAATTCAGCAAAGAAAGTAGGCAAACTATTGACCTCTCCCAACACCAATCCAAAGCACCACGTGTACTTCTCAGGAATTATCCTTTCTCCGGCTGGGCAGCAAATAATTGGACAAATGTTGCGAAATCCCAGGAAGTGCAACATGCCATTTTATCTCAGATCACACAGCTTTTCCAAGACGAGCACGCCTTCTGGTTCTGGAGGGCGATCATTAAGGATCAGGTTCCTAAAAATGTGACCGAACCCTTGGATCTAGCCTCCTACTTCGACCTCAGTATTGTGGTAAAGAAACTTCTGAATGAAGGACTGACTGACCATCAAATGAATTCGGCCTTTGCGGCCGTGTGCGCCGGGAACAGTTACAAATCAGCTCTAGTCCTCTCTAGAACAAACGCCACGGTACCGTTTTACTTGCTGGATACTGCGTGCCTCCAGGGGAACTTTAAGCTGGTCCAGGCGTTAACAATTGAAAACAATACATTCGAACCGGGAGTGTTTGATGTTTTACTCAGAAGAACCATTCTGAGCCTCTATGGGAACTATGAACAGCTCGCAATCTATCTCATCCTTGTAAAGGGTGCTCGTTGGCATACCTTGCCTGATCAGGGTTTCATGGATGTCAGCTTCAGGAAACTCTGCCTGGAGAAGAAAACCAAACTGGTTAAGCTTTTGACCAAAAATGGACTAGACTTTGGACTGTACACCTGCCAAGCCGTCTATATCGCACGCCGGATGCTCAGTCATGATATAGCACAGTTTCTAATTTGGAAGCTGGTAGGAAAGCCTGTAGCTGTAGGAAACATCCCAGAGAAACAGCTAGGTCGTAACCCGGCAACCACGTCGGCAATAGCGTGGAGAGCATCAGCAGGAGGACTCATAAAGGCAAGCCGCATAACCGAGAGTTTGGTGGCGTTAGATACGGTGGTCAGAGCTCCCCACCAATACGGGTACTCAGGAACAAGATGGAGCGAATCCCATTAGATCTGCAACGCTACTAGAATTTGGAGTAGTGAACGAAGATTTCAAGAGGGCGCAAGGCTGAGAGCTGACGTGTATGTATGCGGATTAATCATCAGAATCCCGTGGTCTCAGTCTGTTCGTCTACTAAACTAAAAGAGGACTAGCGCCAACGGATCCAGGTCTACAAGGCTCGAGAGATGTTGCCATTTGCATAATGGCGATGAGGCTGAATGATATAGAAAAGTGGAGCACAACATCCTATACTCTTATCTAATTTCCCATAATCGTTGTTGATACAGTTCCAACTGCTGTAGCATCGCCGAGGTCGTCCAGCTCCCACTCAAACAGTTCAAGGTTACCCGCTTCATTCTCAATCATGGCGTAGACTCGACGATTCTGGTTCGCAGCAATGGCTGAATAGCTGAGCACGTCCGACATTCCGTCAAGAGCGGATCCGCTCTGCCAAAAGTTTTCCTTTCTCCTAACGGTCCACACTCCTCCACTGTCGGATTGTGGCTGCGTTAACAGAGCTTGCGTATACACTGTTGATCCGTCATCGGTATATCCGTATGATAAGGCGGCAATATCGGCGGAATCGGGGAATACGGAATTGCCTAGAAGACCAGGGTAAGCATCACCGGACGGATTTGTAAAGCATGCACGGCGACTTGTCGCTTCTACATGGATAGCTTACCAATTGCGTCGGTGTCGACATCCCAGTAACTTGTATTATCTGCCGTCCCCAAAGGCGGAGTAAAGCCTACCACCTGAATGGCCTCATTAACGTCCGTGAAGTATGTCAGACCCTCCACTCCTTTATTCCATCTAGGTGCACAGGCAAATGAAGAAGCCTGGGATGGGCGATCTCCACTGATTTTGAAAGCTTCACCGGCATCGTTCGTTGATCGGTTGATCATCAGCAGGTCGTTGTCGAGGTTCTGGAAAACAGCAACTTCCTTCCGCATGCAGCTGTCGCAGTCTTCAATCCACGAGCTAGCTATGTGTGAATATGAAGCAATGGGAAATTGAGAGCTTGCCCAGCCATCAGCTATCTGCCACGGGCCATCTTTCCTTTGGTATGCCATTTGAAGTCCAGTTTTATCATCCAGCCAGATGAGGCTGGTCTGGAAGAAATCCTCCCTGACTTCATTGGCGACGGAGATGGGCGTTCCATTCTTGACGTTGATGTCTTCCCACGAAGGGTTGTTATTGTCTACATCTCTCATATTTGTAGGGACTGTTACGGCGCTGACCATCCAAGATTTGCTGCTATCATTCCATGATGATTGCTGGATTGTGCCGTTGGTATCTTGCCAGAAGACTTGGTTGAAGGTGACTCCAGAGATGGTGAAATTTAGAGCGGCAAGCTTCGAATTGGACGCGATGCTGGTCGCCTTGGCGAGTGTGCCCGTACTCGTTGGTAGTGATGATGCTGTCGTGGCCTTGGCTTCTCGCGACGAGAGGCTTCCACCAACTCCGCCCCCGACTGCCGCCCCCACAACTGCTAGAATAACGAGAATGATGGCCGTCCAGAAGACTTTCCGTCGAAGTCCGCATATGGTTGGCCGCTTCTGACGCTGGTCTGGCTCCAGAGCTGCGTAGGGGATGTTCTCTTGTAGGCTTTTGGTGAAGTTATCGGCTTCCAGAGGGGTTTGTACAGCTTCCGGAAGATTTTCATCTGGGACTGGATGTAAACCGTCATCAATAGGCGCATTAATTGGGTCATATGGAGACTCGTGGTGGGGGTTTGCCATCACAAAACGCCGTCAAAAGGCTGCTGTGAACATTTGAAGAGACAAAGACTTTTCGAAACCCAAAAGGGGGACGCGGGGCTTTTTCCCCTCTTGCCAGGCTGACAAGGCTGTAAGAGGCTAACGGTATCCCTTTTAGCTTCCGGTGTATGAGGCTGAGCCTAATCTCCTTGCAATATGCAATTTACATTACACTCACGCGACAAAATGTGAAAGCATTCATGCATTCGACAAGGCTGGGAAATGTTAACGAATCGCATTGAACCTCAGATCGCACAACACAGAAAACAAAGTTCTCAAATTAAAATTGCTATCGCACCGTTCTGAGCGCGGTGAAACCACGAACCAATCATACGCAGGTGCATGGGGCCAGGTAGGAGATCCTGCAGGAGTAAATCCTGCAGGAGTAAGAAACACCAAGGCTATTCCATTTATTACATTAAGGCTGACTTGGTGCGCCGATCAGGCAGACGCCTAACAGTGTGCACCTCGGCTCAAATCAGCCATGGAAAAGTAATCCATCCACCCACTCTCGAAAGCTCGCATCTATGCTCTTTGAAAAGCCCATCCAAAACGCCCAATCATCGCTTGCAGGCGGTGCAATATTCTCCGCCAACAACGCCTTGATCTGAATATCTCTCAAACCGTGCAACCAAAACAATTGCTGCACCCACTCAAAATCAACACCCGCAATCTCCTTCAGCCCCAACCCATCCTCCACACCCTCCCCAGCCCGCTGGACCGCCCCCACTGGTCCAGACCGTCTCCTCAAGCCCCTCGGCTGCACAAGCCTAAATTGTTCTACCGTCAACTCCGGAATATCTCCCCAACCACCCACCGGCTCCGCCGCCCCCACAACGCCAACCACCAGCCTCAACCGCGGGACCGCCAGCTCCCGCGCCATATACGCACACGCCGCCCGCCACTCCGCCTTATCGAACTCCTGCCCCACAGCCGGCAAGACGCGTTTGACAACCGCGATGCTTGTGATGTTCTGCCGCGCGACGCAACCGATTGTACTGAGAAAGGGCACGATGGCCTCGATGTGCGTGTCGAAATCGAATGTGTGTGCGGCATATAGGGTCGGTAGAGCTTCGATGTAGCATTGGCGGCAGGTGCGGAGGATGGAGGGGTGCATGCCTGGGTTGTGGAGGAGCGCGTAGGTTGTTGTTATGGTGCGGGCGCGGTGGCGGGCGTCGCGGGCGAGGTAGCGGGGGCGCGTGGTGGAGGAGGGGCAATCTGGCGAAAGCGATGCTGGGTCGACGGTGCGGATTTGCAGTGTGCGTCGTGCGTCGTGGAGACGGGAAGGGGGTGGTGGAGGGGCGCCGCTGTTGTTGGGACTTTGGTCGTTGTTGTGGCGGGTGGCGGATGGTTGAGGTTTGGTGTCTTTCGGAGCTGGTGGGAGCAGGAGCTCCTCGTAGATCATGAGGCGGATCTCTGGAGGGAGCCGGAGGAAGGGTGATGACTGGGTGGCCATCGCCGCTCTGCGAGGAAGATCAAGTTGTTCTAAGCGAGGGGGGTGAGTGGGAATATTGGAGCGGATAACACTGGCTATTAACGACGTCTTCCACTCTGCTCTTATTGTCGAACAATTTAAAATAAAAGATACGTGGGCAATACATACAAAAACCGACTTTGCGATGGAAGTCGGTGAGCCGCTGTTGGTAGTCCAGATAGAACCCGGGAGGGTTTCAGTGGTGCCAGTTACCTTTCCTTGCCTCCACAATGATGATCAGATCTGGCCTAGCCTACAGTATGTTGACTAATTGCAATCCATACTTGATCAGCATCAGTATCATCATCAATGCAAAGTGACCATGCTGCTTGTCGCTTCGCCATGAGCCTATGAGTGAACACCCTGCTTACCACATCACCATGAGCGCATGAGTAAACACACTGGCGACCAGATCATAACGACGAAACGAGCCAGTAGATTGCTTGCAATCATCTTGGCAGATGAGTGAACACTCTGGGCAGATTAGTAGTGAACGAACATGGCGCAACTAATCACGATTGGTTGATGAGTAAACAGGCTGCTCTCCACATCGCGGGTATTGATTGGCTACAACAAAGTCCGTATTGTTGTTCAGACACTCGATATGGTCTGGCCACTTATCGTATGCATCAATTCTTCCGGCTGAACATGCAAGACGCCTCAATGATCGGCCCAACCGTCCACTATATCCTTGTTAAGCCAATCAGCTCGGTAGAAAGGCGGACAAAGCGGGCAAATATCGCGCTAAGAATCCTATCGACAGCGGGTCTTTCCGAACAAGAGACGGAAACTCCGCATTGAACTTTACCGGATTTGATTGGCTTCGGGACTCCACACCCCGCCGTCTGCAGCATGCTGGCGGCACCTCCACACCCGCGATATCAATACTACAAGTTGCGTTCAGGGCTCACTGACTGCTACTACATATATAAAGCTGTTCCATGAAGTTCAGGAATGCCCAACACATCAGCTTTAACAAAAATCATCCGAAATGTCTTTCAAGCTTCCCCAGACTTTCAAGGCTGCCGTCGTTGAGAGGGCCAACGAGCCGCTGACGATCAAAGATGTGCCGCTCAAGGAGCCTTCCGAGGGACAAGTCTTGATCAAGGTAATCGTCTGTGGCGTTTGTCACACTGATGAAGCTGTTCGCACGGGTACATTTGGTCAGCCGTAAGCTCATTCCACAACCCCTCTAACCGATTGTTCATTTTCTGATACTGATTCATCTACCAGCCCGCGCATCCCAGGTCATGAAGTGATTGGCACTGTTGTTGCCCTGGGTCCAGGTGAGAAGAAGTGGAAGATTGGGGATCGCGTTGGTATGTCTCTTACCCCCTTGGTCGAATATTTCTTAGGGCTGACACAATGTAGGTGGGCCTTGGCACGGCGGACATGACGGTGTTTGCAGGCAGTGCAACCGCGGTCTCTTCCAAATGTGTGACAATGAAGTGGTTAATGGTGTCTCGCACGACGGCGGGTGTATGTATTCGATCTCTAGCACTGACGCCCAAACTCTAACTGATGTTCGTAAAAGATGCCGAATATTGCCTTCTCCGCTCTGAAGCTGTCGTCCGCATCCCAATGGATATTGACCCAGCAGAGGCGGCTCCATTGCTCTGCGCAGGCGAGTTTCCTCCTGTTATGCTGATCACTCGTTTCTAACTCTACTACCAGGAGTGACTGTCTTCAACGGCATCAGGAAAATGCAGGTCGTCCCCGGCAGCATCGTTGCAATTCAAGGGCTCGGAGGTCTCGGACATTTGGCCCTGCAGTTTTCTCGGAAAATGGGCTATCGCACCGTTGCTTTGTCCCGCGACGACAGAAAGAAAGACTTTGCACTCAAGCTCGGCGCCACGGACTATATCGATGCCAGCAAGGAGGACACCATCGAAGCTTTGCAGAAGCTCGGTGGTGCGGATCTGATTGTTGCGACCGCGCCGAATCCCGAGATCATCGGCCAACTCGTCAACGGTTGTGCTGCAGGTGGCAAGGTTCTGATCATTGCACGTACGTTTACAAAAGCCCGCATCATGGTGCAAACACTACTAACTCTGGTTCAGCTGTCGGTGACGTTGTGCTCAACACCGTGCCGATGATCTTGAAGGGGATCTCGGTTCATGGCTGGCCGTCCGGACATGCTCTCGACTCGGAAGAGACTATTGAATTTGCACGCATACACGGTGTGAAGTGCATGATCGAGAAGTTCCCACTCAGCAAGGCGCAGGAGGCCATGGACCACATGCTGAGCGGCAAGGTCAGGTTCAGGGGTGTGTTGACGATGGAGTAAATCCACAGCTTCTGTGCAGCATCTCCAGCGGATAGATAGTTGATGGAATGCAAGCTCAGCGTTCTCCCTCGTTTTGCAAGGTATCATACAACCGAGAGTGTGTCAGCACCAGTGATTCGGCAGAAGCATTCATGCTAAGCCAATATCGGTAACGGCGATTCATCCGGCTGAGCTACGCTTTGCTGATTACTCATCTCCACCCCGCGTCTGAGCATTCGCCCCAGCCCTCCCCGCAATTTCCACTTTTCCATGAATCTGGCTGACAAAGCGGCTGTGCGGTGAGCGCAGTGCCTACCTGGATGAAAACGAGGGAATCGTTCAATCGGCCTTCACCTATTTGTCCCCTCTTGTCATCAGGCTTTAAACAACATGCAGAGCGGTACAGACGCGCAAGATAGCGGGCCACCGGCCCCAGTGTCGAACCAACATCCCCAACGACCAACGAGAATACGATCACGGATCGGTGCGGCGTGCATCCGATGTCAGAGACGGAAGATCCGTGTAAGTCTTTTTTCCTGCAAACCCCCCCC